>CAJPEV010000816.1:0-89511 GCA_905338385.1 Darwinula stevensoni | reverse complement strand
ACGTGGAGAACTTTACACTTACTTTTATTAAACCTCATGAGCCATTTCTTGCTCCACTCGTCCAAAAGACTTAAATCTCGCTCGGCTCGAGCCCTATTCGCCTCCCCCCTTATAGTAAAACCTATCTTGGTGTCGTCGGCAAACTTACTTATCTTACCCTCTACGCCGAGATCCAAATCATTTATGTAGACCAAAAACAGAAGCGGTCCAAGGACCGAGACTTGAGGGACACCGCTCGCGACTCCGACCTCCTTGACGCTTCCCCATTTATCATCACCAGTTGCTCTCGTCCTGCCAACCAGCTACCGATCCACTCGCACGTCCTACCCTGGATCCCGTGCGCCTCCAGATCCAGAGTGATCAGTAGTTAGTTAAGATGCATATTCAGCAAAGGAGAAGCATATTTTATGTTTTCAATTTATGGCAGGCCCACTGCCTCACAATTTCAATATGGCTGCCTCCACAAATATTCCATTAGTACCTGCATCACTGAATGATTTTGGTGGAATAATTCCATTCTTTCCAACTGAAAATTGATAAAGAAACCAGACAAGAAAGGGGGAATAAGAGGCCCAGTCATCCAAGCCTCTGAAAGGATGCAAGAAGTTGGCAATATCCATGAAATAGTTGGAGATTCAGATGATGAATAAATTAAAATAGATCACCGAGGAGTAATTGGTTGATGAAACTTGTCCTGAATATTCCCATTTTTATTGTCATTCTTTGAGGAAGAGCTGATGTGAAGTTTGTAGATATATTTATTGCTAAATTATGATTTATAACTAACTGGTAAGAAGTGGCAAAAGGCTGGCTGGAGAAAGTTCCATCCGTTCCCTTTCAGAAAGTTCCCCCTTCCCCTTCAGAAAGTTCCCTTTTTCATATGGAAAAAGGGCGTGTGTGCATAAACAGTTTCTGCCTGCATCCCAGCAATGTGAGGTAAAGGAATTCGTTGAAACCAGAAACTCAATTGGAGAAAGGTCCAAGATACCATTTCACTGAAAAATGAGTTTTGACCAGCTGCAGATTAGCAATGGGAAGTTTTTGCCGTTCATCTCGAATTGTGTCTTTTGCACATAACACCTTTTTCCCAGAGAATTCCCAAATTCTGAATTCAACCCGGAGCAGTGGAACTTCGTAAGGGAACAGGCAGGATGGACTTAAGAAGCTGTATGCCAGGAAGGGAAAATGGCCTAGTCAAACCAAGCCTGAGTTTCGTCGAAGCTAAACAAATATAGCTAATTATCGTTGCTGTTAATTAAGGAATAAGCAGTTAACTAATCTCCTTGTTGTTGACGGGTATTCATCTCTTTCGTTAAAGCTACATGGTAACATTTTCCTATCCCCATTCGTGAACGACTCCTTTCGTAGACTTTTGACGTGCGCATCGTCATAGATTCTTCAAGTTTCATCACAAATTGAGACATCAACTTCAGCTTTAAATGCACAGGTCAATCTTGTACCCGAATTCCGGCGAGGATCAATAAATGGCTTATAAATACACAGGGTGGTCCAAAAGCCGCGTACCCTAGGGTACACTAATTAAATGTTCGAATTGTTAGCCATTGATCGATTTGAAGTGCCTGGCCTTCCACATATACTGTAACCTTTTCGCGGCGTGAATTTTGAAGAAACAATAGAATTGGGGCGACTGAAATCTCCCTTCGCAGCGAAAGGGTTAAAACCAACTCCACCCTCTCGTCTTTTATTAATTTTGCAGCCATCATTTACCTGGAAAGAAATAGAAAATAATTATTACCCAGATAGCCGATCTTCATTGGACCAAGCATGCCATATCATCGACAAAGTGCAGGAGTGTCCAAGGAGGTGCAACGTGGAGTGATCAACTTTTTGACCGCAGAAGGTGTTATTGCAATAGCAATGCATCGTAGAATGCGAGAAATATATGGACAGTACTGTTTGTCCTTCGCCAGCGTGACTCATTGATGTAAAACGTTCGGTGAGGGCAACCACAAGGGCCCTGTCCAGGTGAAGTTCTTGGGGCATAGCGCAACCATTATTGTCTTGCGCTATTGCGACACCGTAGCGACATTACGTTACAGTATCGTTCTAAAAGTTGGGAAAATTGTCACTAGGCATAATCCGACTCCATGACAATGCCGCCCACTTACAGCCAACGCTACGAAGAATTATTGAACCGGTTAGGCTGGGAGACGCTGAAGCACCCTGCAAACAGCCACAACCTCTCGCCCTACGACTTCAACATATATTCGATGACCTCAAAGGGGCTCAAAGCAAAGGCTTACATCACAGTGGGATAGGTGCCTGAACAACGGCGGAGATCACGTCTGAGATAGGACGCCCATGCAAAAACCATTCCAACATAAATTCTCCATTCACCAACTCCATCACATTAACTGCGAAATCTTCAGAATCGCGATCAACGCGTGGCAATATGAAAAGAAAAAGACCCTGCATTAGAAAATCGCCATTTCTCACATCCTTCGTGTGATACGGAAAAGACGACTAAGAGACTATGAATTTAAGAGAAATTGCGAAATCGACCGGAGTCCGAAAATACCAAGGAGATGTCAAAAGTAAAAGGTACTGCAACAGAAATTCTCCATTTCTCACTTCCTTCATATGATGCGGAAAAGACGACTAGGGCATCGGAAAATTCCGCGAAACTGCCATATCCTTCCGAACCCAACGAATTAATTTTAATATAATACAGCGAAATGATCAGGAGCTGAAAATCGACATATCCTACTTCCATCATATGATATTTAAAAGTAGACTAAGACACTGAGAATTTCCGCGAAACTGCGAAGTCGACTGGATGGCAAAAAAACCTAAGCAATGTCAAAAAGCAGTGCAGTAGAAATTCTCTATTCACCACCTCCATCGCATAATGCAGAAAAGACGCTTAAGCCACCGGAAATTTACGCGAAGGTGCAAAATTCCTCGGAACCTGAAAAATCAACTTTAATGTGATTCAGTGAAACGATCTAAAGCTAAAAATAGACTCCCATCATATGATGTGGAAAAGACTAAGGCACGGAAAATTTCCGCGAAACTGCGAAGTCGACTGGATGGCGAAAATACCGACGCAATGTCAAAAAGCAAAAGCATCGCAGTAGAAATTCTCAATTTACCACCTCCACCGCATAATGCAGAAAGACGACTAAGGCACCGAGAATTTCCGCGAAACTGCGAAATCGTTAGAATCGCGATCAACCCCTGAAAACATGAAAAGAGAAAGGCCCTGCATAAGAAAATTGACATTTCTCACTTCCATCGAGTGTTTCAGAAAAGACTACTAAGAGAACATGAATTTCCGCGAAACTGCGAAGTCGACTGGATGGCGAAAATACCTAATGTCAAAAAGCAAAAAGCATTGCAGTGTAAATTCTCCATTCACCACCTCCATCGCATTATGCAGAAAAGGCGACTAAGGCACTGAGAATTTCCGCGACACTGCGAAGTCCACTGGATGGAGAAAATACCAACGCATTGTTAAAAAGCAAACAGCACTGAAACAGAAAATCGCCATTTCTCACCTCCATCGCATTATGCAGAAAAGACGACTAAGGCACCGAGAATTTCCGCGACACTGCGATGTCGACTGGATGGCGAAAATACCTAAACAATATCATAAAGCAAACAGCAATGGAATAGAAATTCTCCATTCACCACCTCTATCGCATTATGCAGAAAAGGCGACCATCCGCGAAATTGACCGCGAAATTGAAAAATTGACACCGAGAATTTCCGCGAAACTGCGAAGTAGACTGGATGGAGAAAATACCAACGCATTCTCAAAAAGCAAACAGCACTGGAACAGAAAATTGCCATTTCTCACCTCCATCGCATTATGCAGAAAAGACGAAGAAGGCACCTAGAATTTCCGTTAAACTGCGAAATCGGTAGAATCGCGATCAACCCGTGGAAACATGAAAAGAGAAAGACCCCCTGCATAAGAAAATTGCCATTTCTCACTTCCATCGTGTGATACGGAAAAGACGACTACGTGAACATGAATTTCCGCGAAACTGCGAAGTAGACTGGATGGAGAAAATACCAACGCAATGTCGAAAAGCAAAAGCATTGCAGTAGAAATTCTCCATTCACCACCTCCATCGCATTATGCAGAAAAGACGACTAAGGCAACGAGAATTTCCGCGACACTGCGAAGGCGAAGGATGTTGATGATTTTAACTGCACCTTATGCCCTGCTCTTGATAGAGTAAATAGTACAGAATATAGGTTCAGTCTTGTGAATAAATTAACCCTTTGAGCCCTCACTACCGCTTTACCGGTGGTAGAGAGAAATGACGTATTGCCTAGCCACCGGTGAAGCGGTGTGTAACACTTGCGTTGCGTTTTGCGATTGGTTTAAACCTATTTTTACCTGCAAGAGAGGCAGCACCTGCTGGGCTGATTGCCCCACAAAGAAAGAATTCTGGCGTTAAAATGAAGGTACGTCATCCTGCTATTTGCATGCAAAGCATCAATCTCATCTCTTTTATTACAACTATAATATTTGCACAAACATTGTATACCCATTATTAGCAAATTTTGGCCCAGGAGCTCAGGCAGAAGGCTCAAAACTGCTCAGGAACTGAGGGCTCAAAGGGTTAATGGCTGCATTCTTTAGAGCACGACTGGAATAGCTATTACAGCTACTGGTATGTTTCTTTACTATAAATAGTGCAAATATAAATCTGCAAATTTGTAAGGTCTGTTGCCACTTTAAATCTTAGTATATTTTGGGGGGATATGAAAGCTTTTTCTTTTTTTTACCTCTATCATTTATTGGACGGATGGCTCTTTATAAATATACTTGCCAAAGGTGTGAAGAAGTTCTACCACCTGAGTTTCTGATTTCACTGATCACTGATTTTATGAATTCAGAAACTGTAACTGGAAAATATGTCTAGGATGCCATTTTCAAAAAAGTATGATTCAATGCATATTTACCATGTAAAGGAGACATGCAAAGAAAACGTAAGGGGTCTTAACTTTGAGGCTTCATGATGGCTAGAAGAGGACACAACTGGAAGAATTTCTTTTCTAGCCATGATGTTCAAATAAGACTTGCTGGTTATTTTGTCTCATATAGTGGGTGTCTATGATGATGACCCCTGGTTCTTTTCATCAGCACTTCGCATTTAATCATCCTGCTTCTTTGTGCATGCATTTAAACAGGTCATTTCATTGATTTCCCCTTTGGATACTTTGCAGAATTGAATGCCCTATACTCAGAGAAAAAATCCATTGCTGAGGAGTTTCACAGAGCTTATGTCTTATACCAACAGTACAGGAGGGAACGAAGGAAAGAACGAAGACAGAAGCAACAGGCTCAAATCCAAGCCAGACATCAGAAGTATGATACCTTTGCACTTTGCAAAACTTTTTAGGTATATATTTTTGTCTGAAGCACTCACCATGGTCTGATTTAACTTCTAGGTGTCAGTATGAAGATGTGGCAATCCCTGAGCCCTATGAGAAAGAAAGGGGCTTTTGTAAAACGCTTCTATCCTACCTTGGGAAGTTTGATGTTAATGCTTCAGGCAGTGCATCTGGCTCACTCCTCTTGTGTCCAAATGGTAATAACATTTTTCTGACTTAATCCTTTCTATTGCATTCAGTCTGAAATATTATTTACCATGGTAAGCTTATTTTCCATTACTTGAGTAAGTAGATGTATTCCTGCATAATTAATAAGCTATTGTTTATAGTGCAAGCAAAGATAAAGACACGGACTGCCTAGATCAAGTTGAATCAACTTCTATTTTAAAAAGTATCTCTCAAGATGCAAGCCTAACAATAACATATGGTAAAAGTACCAGTTCATGGATGAGTTAAGGAAATTTTTATCTTGGATACTATGGTCATTGGAGCCACCGGAGAAATGCTTCTTGGTTTCAACATTAGGTCATGTATCATAGTTATAAATCCATACTCTAAAATTGAGTATTGATTGCATAATTTTCCAACAATTAGTTTTTTAATGACTATATGTGGATTTTCATGCTGTTTCTATTTGTGAACCTGGCTCCAGGAACTTCTAGCAACATTTCCGAACTTCATACTCAAGGCCCCCATCAATTCTTGTGCAACAATCAACATTGGAAAGGGTTCACATCTGTTAAGAAAAGTCACTAGGCATATTATAAGGAATTCAGGGGTGCTACATCTAAAACAAGGCAAAAATGCCTAAGTTGACTCATGCAGGCATGCATAATTTATATGGTGGCCAACCAACATGCTCATAACATGGAGCAGTTAAGATTATAAAGTTCCTGGGTGTCTTTCTTTGGATGACAGAAAACACAAACTGGTCCACAAATAGGTGCCAATTCCTGAACTTGGTTCCTTTACCCTATTTCTGCTTCTCAAGAGTTACCTTTAGAGCAAGTGAATTTTGTGGCAGTGCTCAGAGAAAACCTAATCAAAATACTGTATCAAGGGGTGGAGGGTTTTACCCCTTTTCCCCACTTAAAGGCATTATTAAAACAGGCGTAACAAAGTGGAAATACAGACTAGAAAAAAGTCTGCTGCAAATACTTCTGATGTTACTTTAGTTAACATATTGTCTTCTTTCTACTCTTCATTATAGAATGCCTTTATGCTCATTGACACCCCTATTTGTCGAATTGAATCCAATCCAGTCCATTCTTGTTTTCTTAAGAACTCGATGAGCAGAGGCCATCATGAAAACAGTCCTTGTGTGTTGCTCACTCTACAATTTTGTTGCACTATTCTTTGCATAAAACTTTTGTGCAGGTTTTCGCAGTGGCTCTCACTGAAAAGTCTGACTGATCTTTCATTTAAATGGGAACCAATCTTGCTTGCTGATTCAGAGGTATCCTACAGTAAATTACCGCCGGTCGGGCATGCGGGTTTTGGGGTGGCCGGCCACTAAAAAACGTTTTGTCTATAACGTCTGAAATCTATTTCCTGCCCATTACAACAAATGACGATCTCATTGGTACTAATTCGTGTGACGTCAAAAAAGACAGCATGTTTGTGGAGAGAAGTTCCAACGTGAAGAGAGGTAGGCCTAAACGTTACGCCTCGGGGAGCCCGCGAGACCCTCACCCAACTTTCACCATGTACTTGATAATTAATTTTCCTGCACTAATACGAAGTATCCAGAAGAAATCAGCATGATACACTGTTCTTCCCTATCGTTTAGCGTTCTTCAGTCAAGTTATCACTGCTTATCAGACAACGCGAATGTCATGTTGGTCGGCCGGCGGCCCAGAAAAATGAGGTTTTCGTCGGCTGGTGACACCGGCCATAGGGGAAAGCTGTCGTCTTCCCCACACCCTCCAAACTGCGGCATGCGGCTTTGTTCCTACCCCCACCCCCACCCCTTTTGCTGTATGGTCAAATCAATGCAGTCAAAAACCTGACCCCCTCCAATTTTTATGAAATTTTGAGCACATTCGTGATAAAAACTATTGAAAAACTATTCCATACCAAATTGCAGCTCTCTAGATCAGGTATTTTCTAGGGCTGTCATGAAAGCAGTTTTCAAGACATCGATGCATCGGGAGGGGGGGGGTCGGAGGATTCAATCTTTTCTCGCCGCGATCGGGCGGAGGTTTGACTTCCATCGTTTCTTGCCTCGATCGAGGCGCGGACCTCTATCCGTATACCATAATCTCACGCTTGTGGTCGGGGGTGCTTTGGGGAAGGTAACGAGTAATGAAACCTACCATGCCTCTAACTATCGTAGATAACATCCACTCATCGATGGATGCATCAGGACAGCCCTATTTTTTGCTTCTTGCCGTTGAGAATCAGTTGCCACGTAATTCTTATTCTTCGTTCCACGCTATCGTCTTTGGACTTCGGCACTGGCAGATAGTAAACCTGCCGATGGTGCCATACCGGCAGTTGCCGAAACATCCCTACAGCCCTAGAAGCAATGTCCATGCAAAAAATTCACTTTGGATTCACCTTACATAAAGAGACAAAATGCTCCAGGGCAAGTTAAAATAATTTTTAAAAAGGCTTGAGCCTGCATACTACAAAAAATTCAGGAATATAGAGAGGGGGGTTAACTAATGTACGTTTCGAAATTAAGGGAGCATAATAGCATTCCACTTTCTCACCATGCACCTGATGAGATCGAGCCGAAGACTGAAACAGAAGAGAAAAAATTTCTCAATCTTCCCTCCATCTCCTTTCCCACTGCCTGTCTCCGATCCAACATGGGTTTTTTTCCTTCCCGTCTTTCATATAGTCAGTCCCAACATTTCCGGAGTTTGATCGTGGTAAGAAATTGCAAGTCCATGCGGGTCACGCTGCCTCTCCCTTTCCCCGCGCGGACGGATTGTATTGTACTGTACTCGCCTCAATCCATTTCCCCTTTCAAGTATTTTGCCGATACATCACGAGGGTCGAAAAAAATATCGATACCTCCAACCATCGATAGTGGTATCGATGCATCGATTTATCGTGACAGCCCTTGTATTTTATGAGGTAAAGCGATTTGAACATTCCGAAAAATGACAAATGTTCGGTCAAGTCATTATCACTTAAATGCCCCTGAAGTATTGCTCTAGTTAACGTAAAGAGCCGAAAGCAGTGTCATTTTAAAGTTCTCTTCACGCCCTTTTAAATGATATGTGATTCATGGAGTTTCAATGAAAAGAAAGATCAACGGTCAAAGGGTCTGATCTTCGACCGTGAATTCTAGGAAAAATGCCATTTTCATCATTAAAAAATATATTATGCTGTCATTTTCTTCTTTATATTACGAAATCGAAAGAGGATTTCCGAAAGAAATCGGAGAGGGAAGAGAAGGATGCGCGGAAGGCTGTGAAGGAGGAGGGGGTTCGCAGGGGTGTCGAACTCGATTACGCTGGGGGCGGATGGAAGCCTTCAGGGTTGATAGGGGACCTTAGGGGGCACAATGAAAATCTAACACCAAATCTTTATTGCAAACAGGCTGAAATTTGCAGTACTTTCCCGAACCAACTGTTGAAGAGGATTTTGCAGGCCGGATAAAATGAACTGGATGTGTGTCCTCTGCCTGAGATTTTTACTCATTTGCAGCAAAACTCACTTTCAAGAATGGCAATAGGTTCCCTTTTCACTTGAAATGGGTGGTCATGCTTATCGTAATGGATTCTGCCAGGCAAACCAGAATGAATGTAAAAGCATTAATATGAGATACTGAGCATATGATTATGTTTAAAATACTTTTACTAAGCAAGGAATTCAGTATTGATAGCCTACTATTAGGTTTGTCAGCTTAGGTTATTGGTTAGGCAACTTAGTGTTACCCCAGCAATTTATGCTAAAAAAAAGTAAGAAGTGGCATCCCATGCAACTGGGCATTGAAATGCAGTGTGGCTTTTTCTGTACCCACCAGTGGTACTCAAGAAACCTATTTTGGCCTATAGAATTGGTTCCCTTTTCTGTTCTCTTATTTTATATTCTGTATTGTAAAATTGGTGAATGACTGTTGGGTGAATGGAAACAAAAAAGGGGGGAAAAAAGGGTTAGGTTCTCATAATAAAACAGTATGTGTTAATTTGTGAAGCCCAATGTACTTGATGAAGTCACAGGGTAATACCTTTTGTGGCATTACAGTTTTGGAGCCATACCTGTGATGCTACAGTATGTCCCACTTGAAAGTAGCCCACCAAGTAATTCTGTATTGTTTCCTGTTGGAGGCTGTCTTTTGCCATAGTTGTAATAGTTTGTTGTAGTACTACAGGAGAGGCTTAAAGACACATGTGGTCATGATGCATGTGGTGTCAGGTTGGGTGGTATGGATCAGTTGAGCTGCAAAAGCTTCCAGAACAGTACATGTTTGTGTTTCTTGAAGTAAGCAGTCAGTGCCCGACTTCACGCCCTTATTCTTGAAAGTTACTTTGAAAGCAAATCTTGTAAGATTTGTTGTTCAAACTGTGTGGAATGAGGAAATTGTAAGTGACATCAGAATTGAGGACAGCCTTGCCCCCATTAGTATATATGATGATTGTCTCAAAGGTCTGGGGTTTGGAGAATGACATGCCACAGAATTTTGAAAGGCTTATGAATGACCACCTGCGAAATCACTGTCAAGGTTTCATGTCGAGATACTTCTCCACAAACTTTTCAAAACAAACCTTGTAAGATTTGCTTTCCAAGTAACTTTCAACCATAAATATCTGCTGATGTGAAGAAAACCACATTGCTCACAACACTGACTGCTTACTTCAAGAAACTTTACTGTTCTGGAAGCTTTTGCAGCTTGACTGTCCCATGCCACCCAACCTGACATCACATGTGTCATGACCTCATGCATCTTTAAGCCTCTCCCATGGTACCACAACAAACTGTTGCAACTATGGCAAAAGACAGCCTCCAACAGGAAACAGTACAAAATCACTTGCCAGGCTGCATTCAAGTGGGACACCCTGTATTAGCTTACAACTTTCTTTGCCATCAGGGTCTCATTGTAATAAGGATTCACCCTATTTTATGGTATGCTGACTTTTATATGATAAACCATTATATGACCTTTTTGTACATGTTACTCATCTGCTTTATCTCTGTACTCTGATACATTCAAAATTGAGGTTGGATGAGCACATGACAGAAAAAAATGCATAGAGATTGTGTTGCTGCCTATGGAAATTTCTAGAGGATGAGAAAGTCCTTCAAGCAAAGACTCTAATCACAAGGTGGACTCACCATGGGAGGCTGTTGTAGTGTCATTATAGGAAGAAGTAAGATATAGAGAATCTGCCTCAATTGAAAACCTATGAACATAGTATGATTTCATTTACTTCAATCGTAGCAAGGCTTGAGAAGCTTCTCTTATTTCTTACCATCAATGCCTCTGATACCTGGGAAATAATGTATTCTGTGAAATAGTGTATGTATCATTTCCTCCTTCCTATCCTCATCTCCTTACCTTCTTGTAGTTCCTTTCCCTCATGTGTGTGGAATGTAGAACAGGCTCTTTGAACCTATCTTAATTGTCTCATGAATCTCAGATCAAACTGTCAGACTTCATTTTACCTAGATAAAAAGTAAAGTAATTGAAGAGTATGAAATCTCTTACTTGCTATCCTTTTCTACCAGAAGTTGGCATTTTAAAATCTTATCGTTTTTCAGATGCCCACCCACCACTGAGGCTGTCTGTGAGCCAGGATTCAGGTTTTCAGTTGCTTAAAGGACGGAAGGCTGACACTGAAGAAGATGTGAAGTACTCTCCTGTTGTGGTGAAGGCACGCAAGAAATCTCGGCAAGAAAGGAGAGTTTCCATAAAGGTAATCCATACATTACCTATATAGGGATACAGGCTTACAGTCCTGTCTTTGCCAATGCATGGCACCTTGAAAATGAACCAGATTTATTTCATTAGGAAGCTGCTAGGATGAACTTATTTATGGCACTATTTCAGAGTCTCACGAAATTCCAATATTGGGAGGGGTTAAATTCAGTGTTTGTTGAGGTAGTCTGTAACTAAGGCCCTAATGCACACACCTCATTTAGGTAAGATAAAGGAGCCCTTTTTCCCCAATAGGAGTTCATGTATTCTCAAAGGACTATTAACTAATAGAGGCTTCATCATTTGATCCTAAAACTCTGGACAATTTTTTTAAGTTTCTTGGCTATGGTAGTACCCATAGGTTTTTTAATTTCCTATATGGCATGGAGAGTCCCTTGCATAATGGCATTGTGGCCCTAAAGTGTTTGACCTCCATACTGTTGTGCTGTGCTTTGTTCTGTTGTGCTAAGATATACTTTTACATAGGAATGGGTTTCTACAAAATAGACATGTGTTTCAGAACCGACCCTTGAGTCACACACCAGAAGCTTTGCAACTGTTTGATCAGCTTGGGGTCTCTCCTCCTACACTGGTATCTGATGTTTCAGCTGCTGTTGAGCAGATCTCCAGCCTTCTTGTGAGCCACTACTGCTTTCCAATCATGTTTCCTCTCCTTTACTTAGTTAATGCAATGTTGCAGTTCATATGATCTTGGAAACATATTCTCGTTCCTTTTTTTGTGACCATTTAATGATCTAATTCCATGTGGTATTATGTACTTAATATACTGAAATGTGTGAATCATAGCCTTCTTGAAAAGTGAAATATCCCTCCAGATGCATTCAGAGATGTTGAGATCCAAATGTTCAATTTTTTGGTTAGACAAACTATTCATCATAAGTTTTTACTGGTTTCTTGTTAGGTTCCATCAGTGTAAAAGCACTCAATTCCCTATCCACATGATGTGTTAGTGCACAAGTTCACATGGGTCAACTATCTTGTGAGAATTGGATATGGATGTTAGGGAAATAAGGGAAATACAGCAGCCTGGATGGAAATTGAAGCCTGCTCAATGCTGTGTGTTTGACTGCATATCAAGTAACAGTTAAATGTTGCATTATTAGCTCTTATTGAATGAGGGTGTGTCTTCCCACTCCTTAATTTAGTGTCTGCTGAGAAAAAAAGTATCCTTTTGTGGCTAAGATTTCCTTTTTCTAATAAGCTAGAGCTAAGCAGAGGTCACCTTGAGGGGACTGGTGTAAACCTGTTCCCATTTCAAGAACATCCTGCTTGGCCAGTTTTGTCCCCTTTCTGAAGGAGATATGTTTTCTGATCTTATTAGTTGGAGGATAAGTAATTTTCCCCATGATAAATGTAATGTCAGCTGTCAGCCTCTTTGTCTCAGCAAAACATTGAGTCAAAGTACCCAACCAAAGTGCAGTCTGTTGTGTGGGCCAAAATTCCATGCAGTCAGAGATTATGAACTTGGGCTCATACATTGTATACATGAGTCAAAACACTTTTTTGGACTAACCAATGCAACACCAATGTATTTACCAAGAATGACAGTGTGCGTGTGTTTCTTTCATTTTTCAGCACGATTACCAGAAGCTGACTGAATCAGAGAAGCCTATGATGCCTAATGGTGATTGTGGTACTGTTCAGGAAATGCATGAAGCCAATGGGATGAAAAGCAAGAATGGCCAGAGTGGCGATATTCAGGAGCTTTGCCCAGTGTTTATGAGTTATAAATCCCCAGAAAAAAGACAAAATCAGTCTTCATGTCATGAAGCAATAGATTCAGATAAAATACTTGCTAATTATGTAACTCAGACATCTGGAAGGACAGTTCACTGCCACCAAAGCCAGCAACCTGACATGATCCCTGTACCTCTGACTGACACAAAGACTGCCATGTTTCAGGCTCCTGATGAGGAGCCAATGATGGGAATAAGTTTGATGAGCCTTTCAATAATTTCTCAAGTGGATGGCCTAGAACCTCAGACTGGGTCAGTCAGTGCAATTTCCCGAACAAATGATAAGCAACAAATGACAGAATCCATGACAAACTTTCCAGTTATTCAGCAGAACCAGTTGGTTGCATCAGGAGGTGCTGTATCCCAAGCCGGTGATGAGGTTTCCAAACATGTGTATCCTCAAAAAGTTTCTTTGATTTCTTCAAATTGTACTAAAACTTCTTTCTCATATTTCAAAACTTCTGGGCCCTCTCCATATTTTGACCCTTGCAATGTTCCTGTGGAGGTTTTGGAAGACTTCTTGGGTGAACCCATATTGAACATCATAAACAACCAGTCACATGCTGAAGATGCAGTATGCACTGACGCAGCTTCTGTTGAGGTCTTAAAGAAGTATATTGTCCCACTGCCATATGTGATGGACTTGATGTCTGGCTCCGACTCAGTCTATGATTCAGAGGCAGTTGGAAGCTTGATATCTGGACGTTTGGTTATGTCAGCATCCTGCCCTCAGTTGAATGGAGAAATGGCTTCTGACTTTGATACTTACTTATCCTCACCTTTGCTCATGTCAAGACAAACAGAACCCATTGTAAAAGAGGCCCTGCTGTCCAGTAGTGGTACCCATTCTGCATGATTTTGTTCAAGTTCACAGGTATGTTGGGCATTCCCATCCATCCAGATCTTATCATGAGCTCTCATTCTGCACTTGAAATGATCTCAAGAAGAACAAGACATTTGAATTCATATGGTCTCTTTCATAATGGGATGTGTGTCAAACCCTCTAGAGGGGTTAACTATGTGCTTTATGAAGTGATAACCAGAAGATGCTTGCAGAAATTGGAATTAGATTCAAATTATTTATGGCTATTGAAATGTAATTAAGAAAGTGTTGTAATGCCTTCCATGTTATGTATTTTAGCCTTTGCTTGCCTTTGATGTTACAATGAGATTGTGATTGGCAGCCAATAAAAGTGATTATTGTTCTGTTATTTTGAAGAGTATATGCAATATATTGCCAAGGGAAAAAGCTGGCTAATATCTTGTCCAAAAGGGCAGTCATCAGACTCCTTCGCTGCTGAAGGACAGAGCATGGTCATGGTCCTGGGAAACTTTCATTAGAACCTGTCTTTAGCACATGTACTGTTTATATCCCCCTTTAGTTCAACAATTCGCAGAGATAGGTCGGACGTCTATACAGTCCTTATAGGAAAGTCTCCATTCTACGAACGACACTTTTCTTTTAAGCATGGTGGCGTTCATTGGCTGCCCCCAGATCCATTAGTTGTTTTCTAGGATGCCTGGAAACAGGGCCGGATTAAGGTTATGAGGGGCCTAAGTATGAATTACATATTGCAACAAAAAAAATGGAATGGAGGGCCTAAGGCTATAGCCCATGGGTTAATCCGGCCCTGCCTGGATATCAAAATAATTTCGTCTGGGAGGATACACATCACGATTTGAAAAATTTTCACAATGGCCACTCTTGGAATATAACGATGACAGGCACCGAAGGCGCCAATGTTTCTAATGGAGGATGCCATCGACCTTTGCTGAAACAGTTGGACATGGAAGTATTTGACTTAAGTATGATATTAATGTTTCTTAAACTAATGGTTTTGAGTCCGCTTTTTATAAACACCCTTACTTGTCTGGTTGACCTATGACTGTCGCCATAGGAACATAAATGTAGGGTATGCAACAAACTGATACACGTAATTAACATTTTTAGAAAACGAATGAGATCCGTTCGAAGGCATCTCAGTTGTAACATTGTAGTCCTGGAAACTTTTTCGCAGTTGTCACTTTTTGTGGTTACGTAACTCCAACGACACGGGGTCTCCTCTGCTGTTCCTCCTTTCTAAGTTACATACTGACAACTGCAAGGGACAGGTAAATCTGAAGCCAGAACTGATTTTCTGCCCCGAGGGACATGCGATCACAACGTCGTATTTTTCCTACATCCCGCGATAAGAAAGGAGTACCAGCATCAGTGTAGTTGTCAAAAGTTTTTATTCTGCTGACCCTCTCCCTCAAGCAATTCGTTTAGAACAAGATTGTGTGACGTGCTTCTCGGGCGTTCAGAATCCTGGAGAAGTTTCCTGTAAACTCTCCCTGAACTGAATACACTCGTTTAACTCAGAACGAATCTCCATTCCAGATGTAGTGCATGTTGCTCACTTGAATGTAATCTCGGGATTATATTCCAGACAGTATTTGAATGTATTCGCTTTTAGCAGATTAATTTTTGTGCATGTTCTCATCCCTCCAAGCTAAGTCTTTTTTCCTTCTGATGCCTGCCTTGATCTCCCTGGCATGTAGTGGCTTAATGCCAGGTGAGTAAAGGAAAGGTCATGAGATTCCAACCGAGCTCGGAGTCGGGGAGACTTCCATTCTCCGTACCATTTATCTCAGCCACGTCAGCCAGCTGAGCTGCTGGTTTGGCTGCCTGCAACCATTTTTTTTTTTTCCTCCACCAAGTTCCTCTGTTGTTTAACTCTCTTAGTGCCCAGAACCTCCCTCCCTCCTCGTCACGCGAGGATCAAACAACGATATATCGTTGTTGGGCCCTAAGTTAAGTTAGCTGGTTAAGATGGTCGTGAGCATCCCGTGCGGATGCTCGGATCAGTTGTTGGCTTGAGTCTGATGAGTCACCCAGTCTTCAATGGGGTTTCTTGCTCGCTATAAGCTGTCTTTGCTAGTGAGCCGTGCTGCTTATGCTTCTTGCTCTCAAATGATCCTATCCGAAACAGATTGACTTGAAGTCAAGTCATTCTATGATCCTCTTCACCTTATGATTTCTCGTAGAGCCAGAGTATTCTAAACACTGATTTATCAGATCGGGGCCTACTGAGTGGTTAGCGACTTACACCACTCTGACTGGAAAACTAATCGATAAGTCAAAACAGCATCACCTCAGGATTCTTGAGTTTCGCCTTATGTCACTCTGGTCTTGGCAGGGTCAAATCAAGCGTACTTTCACAATCCAGCCAAATAATGCGGTTAACTAAGCTGATTATTCGACTGACGTGGCCGAGATGCGAGAATGGTACGGTGAGAGTTCGCTAAGGAAAATGGACTCCGGATTGGAATTTGCTCACGGTGCTACCTCTTCTACTCCTATAGGTCCAACCCTGCCACAACTATCCAGTAGCGTAGCGTCGAGGGGGCCTAGGGGGGCAGGTGCTCCCCCTTGGCCCCCCCTCACACTTTTTCCATCCACGCTTATGAAGCTATCCGCTAGCTCGACAACTCCACCACTTCTGCTAAAGTTCTACCCGAAAATTTGTAATTGTGACGGCCGTGAATCAGGACAGGATTGCGTTTGGTTCAATAGTGACGAAGGTGAAGGATCAGAGAGTATTAGTGAGACTCGAAAGTCGGACCCAGTCGCATGTTTTCAGCGAATTTTCTTCTGGAAACCCTCTCCATCTGAATCTCCTGGGGAGAAAACATGCGTGACATCTTCCTGGCAATAGATGGAAGGCGAAATTGATCTGGCTGATAATCCAAAAGGAGACCCGTCATTGGATTGGGGTTCCAGCTGGTCCTTTTCCCACCTAAGTCCGAAAATAAATAGGTCTACGTCATATTCGCGGACCAAGATTACACGATTAACAGGGTATAGCATAAAAGGAAAGACTCCAAACTTATACAGTAAGCCAGTGGTTCCCAAACTTTTTTGGTCACGACTCAAAATTCAACATCCATTGTACCGAATACCAGAATCGTGCGAGAATACTTGGATCAGAAGTATCCAGGCGATTGGATTGGAAGAAGAGGCCCTTTCGAGTGGCCACCCATATCAGCTGGTTTAGCGCCGGTGGACTTCTTTCTGTCATCTGAAGACAGTTAGTACCGAACCCAACCAAAATCAATCGAAGAAGTAAAAAACCGAATAACCGCCGCATTCCACTCCCCAACATTCGAATAATTGGCCAACGTGCGAGAAGCATTCGTTAACCACCTGGAATATTGCCTCGCAGAAGGTGGCAAACAATTTGAACATTAGCTGTAGATGCGGAATCATGACCGACGTCAAAAATAGACGGCCCCTCGAAGGGGCCGTTTGTTTTTGACGGCGATCACATCGGCACACAAGGCCTCT
Source organism: Darwinula stevensoni (assembly GCA_905338385.1). NCBI lineage: Eukaryota > Metazoa > Arthropoda > Ostracoda > Podocopida > Darwinulidae > Darwinula > Darwinula stevensoni. Next base: position 72,185 of record CAJPEV010000816.1, on the reverse strand, counting down.
TCTGTGACGTCACTACAAGGAAAGGACTGAAGAGCTATAACAGGACACAGGTCCAACGAGGAGTGTAACAGCTGTCCCAACATCGCAAATTCGGAGGTCACTCCTGAAGATGCTCCAAATTTCGTATTTGTTTTTAGAAAGAATTGAAAGAGGCCTAGGATGTGTATCGAATATTTTATTAACTGGTAACATAATTAATATATCTATTTGGATAATAGAATAGCTGTAGATGAGCTAGAAGGTGAGCGCTTCAATAGTGTCATGATCCCCCATTGAACATGTGTCACTTGCATCCCCCTTCATAAGCACATTATGATGCACAGTATTTACAAAATATAATTTCACAAAATAAATAATGGCTAGGCATAGTAATGAAGGAAGGATGTTGCCTTTCCCCGACGGTTAGCAACAGCTGAGGACCGTAATTCCATGGACGATGACGCGCCGCTTCGGAAAGAACGAAGCGCGCCTTGTCCAAAATTCACCTTTTCCAGGCGACAGCTGAGGATTAGTGGACTTTGATGCGACGGACGTGATCAAAGTCGGAGACGTGGAATCAAGGGAAGAAATAGTGGTATGTACAAAAGAGAGGGAAAGGCGGTCTAGTCTACACCAGAGACGTCTAACGTTCGTGTATCACATTGAGAATGAATCAATTATTAGGCACCTCTCGCCGTTGTCACTGGTGGCATTGAGCAATGTCCAAGGTGGGAGAGGTGGAAAAAGGCAACATCGAAGACAAGGTCACCGAATATATGAGGCACGGGAATAAGGAGAGACGAGGCACAAGTGCAACGTGACCCTAGATTTCGGTGCGCAGAAGGTCCGTGAACGATTCCAACAGAATCCATGGGATAGGGAAGAATGGAGAGAAGACAGTCTCATGGGAATAGAAAGGGTGTTACAAAGAGAGGGAGAAGAAAAAAAAGAATAGAAACAGAAAAAAAGGTGATGTAAAAAAATATGATGCAAAAAGCCTCGGCGACGGATAGATATCTTGTGATGTCTCCCGGCGGGGCAGAAGGGCACTGCACACTAAGGCACTGATGGCTCTTGCAGTGTTGTTCAACCTTTCGCACGTTTCCATCTCATTGCATATAAACATTCACTTGCATACTTTTACGGGCGAAAGTGTCCTTCTCTGTCCCGAAATTTGTATAATAATAATAAAAAATCATAATCCATTCAGTCAAAGTTTCTTCACGAGAGAAGTCCCTAGGTATTTTTTTCTCAAGATCACGTTCCGTTCTCGATATGCTAGAGCAGTATGCAGTATATGACGTTGACTAGGAATCTCAGTGGTGAAGATGCTTTTTTTTTCCTCCTTTTTTTTTTTTTTTTTACATAAGAGCATCATTACATCCGTGCATCTGGGGATTGTGCAGCAGCGGCCATTGCAGCAGAGTAGTGGGACAGGGACAACGACGGAGCAACGTTGGTGGGTGTACCCCCTGCCCCTGCTCCTCCTGGTGTCAGTGCTCCATGCAAGGCTGGGTACGAGTATGCCGGCAAATATGCTGCTCCAAACCGGGAAAAGAGAGAAATAAGTCATTTCTCTTTTTGATTGAGTAACGAGAGAGAGAGAAAAAAAAAATGAATATGCAGACCAGCGATGGATGAATATGGATCCAATCCATTAGCATATGGGGACGAAACGGCAGCAGCGGCTGCGGCAGCCGCTGCGGCAGCATTAGAGGTCGCAGCTGAATAAGGGATGTCGTAGAGCTGACCAGCGGCCGCCGCCGCCGCCAATTGGTTTCCAGCCGCTGTTCCTGGTGACAGCGGTATGAGACCCGGGCTCGTCAGGAGCGGATACGGAGACAGATAGTTGGGTAACCTGGAACGACGCAAAAGAATGATCAAGTGCCTGTCACCACTGAAATATCGAAAAATGCCCCATCGCCCCTCCCCATCCCTCGTCATAAAATATGCACAGCTTCCATGCGTTCATCGCAGGTCACGTACGAATAATCACGGATCAAAGTTGCACGGTTGTCAGACTATCATTATTTCACGTCGCCCTCATGCCGCCCCAACGATAATGAGAATAATTACTTTCCAGTGGCGATCCCATGATCATTTCACGCAGATGTCGCCGAAAGAAAAACACGGCAGGGGAGATAGGTAAGAATGATTTCATGTTGAATCCATTTGGGAGAGAGAATCGAAAAGCATAAAAAGTTGCACGAAATGAGACCTTCCCTTGCTCAGTTTCCAGAGGAACGGGAGTTTTCATCCCCTTAATGCTTTGCGCTCTCCTGTCGGATCAGACCCGACGTTTGTCATAGGGTTATGAAAAAAATAGCTCAAAGGGTTGAGACGAGTGAAAACAGGAAAGCAATTAGCAAAGCATACTGGCATATAGTCACTCCAGACTCCGAACGCATTTTTATTCTCATGTACTGCGGTAATCGTATACGGTAATGTGGTAATGCCATACCATCAAACATTATAAACGAAGCTCTTACTTGCTCATACTCGCTCTTGGGACAATGTCTATGCCAAATTCCACAGCACGAATTTCAATTTTGGAATAGCTAAAAAAGGCTTCACCGGTGATTTTGTATTAACCAATTAATACTGTCGTACAAACTCACACTTGTTCGGTTGCAGAACTAACAGTACTAGGCCTACTAAAAGTATGCCAAATATCACCCCTCAATTCTTTATAGTTTTCGAGTTGTTTTGAAGCATTCACTACGTCGCCAGAAGTCAAGTTCCACCCATGAAAATACAGTAAATAGTGATTGCCTCACCTGTCTGTTTGGTGTGGGGCCTCCCATTGGCATGAATGATAGCCTGAACTTGTTTCGGCCAGGAAATGGGAATACCAGCGTGTCCATGAGTCTTCCATCGTGCTATAACAAAACGCATCACACTATAGGCCAGGGCTTAAAGTAGCAGTAGACCGGACTTTCCCCGCCAACTGCTACTCAGCTACCATGTGCCCATAGAACGTAGTAAGTATCCTTCGTGCATCATGCTGTTAACTGCTGTTTCAGACCATGGACATGCCGTATATCCCTGTTGCCAGACCGTCACGTGCTAATCGAGTCCCATAGTGATTTCGCATAATTTACATGGGTGAGCCCTGACTTTTGGCAATAAAGCGTACATCCATCTATCTGTCCATTAAAATGAATTTAACTAATTATCCTCCCTCTTTCACTAAGGCGAGGCGCAGAATGGGAATGTCTGCGAACTAGACCATAGGGTGTGGTGCAGCTCATCGCCTTTAAATAATCCATGATGTCCATTAATTATGAATTCAGATCAGGCACATGCTGCATTGGCTCTCTCTTTTTCAGAATCTTTTTCCTTTCAAGGCAGGAAGTCCATTCCTTCCACCTCGTTTCCATTCTCGACTCCTTGAATTTTATACCTAAAATGAAAAGTGAATACAATGACGTTCCCATGAGGGGAACCGATAAGGAACAGGTGTGTCGACCTACGAGGAAATCAGGATTGGATCGGAGACATATTCCGTGCGAGTCCAACATACGGTTTCCCGGATACCATCGACACTCACTCACTCTCTCTCTCTCTCTTTCTCTCTCTCCAGCATATCTACGACTCACAATCCCTCATACGAGTTCCCTTGTCCGGATGCACGAAGGAATTATAAGGCAGGCGTTGGAACCGCCGCATCTACACAGTGAATTATTTTCCCGGTTACGTCAAAAAGTAGAAAACAAGAGCATTCCAGCAATAAAAGTAACAAGGACCCAGAAAAAAGCCAACGTTTACAATTGCTCTATCCGTAGGGAAGGGCTAAGATTTCAAATCATGAGATTAGAGATGAAATTAGTTCTGCAGAACTCAAATTGCCTTCCAGTTAGGATCTAGGATCAACTCCTGAAAGTAACCCATGAAATTACTAAAGGGCCTCAGTGCTACAATAGTAGGTGCACACTGGGTTCCTCGGCTGCTCTCTAAGGAAATGCACAACAGAATTAGCATCTGGTTGTTGTGAATGACAAGTTTGAGACGCGTGGGCGAAGGACACTTCTTGAAATGACTCCTCACTAGCGACGAATTGCGGTTTTATTGCTACGACCCTGAACTCTAATGATAACTAATGGTTTGGCAGCGTGCATCATGCTCTCGCCAGCAAAAGGCCTAAGTCATTAAGCCGACAGAAAAGTTTATGCGCCTGATCCTTTTCCGACCATCTGGGCATTATCTACCACTAAACCGTTTCTCGAGGTCATACATAAATACAGGTGCCTACTACTCCAAAGAGTCGAGGGGGCATACGTTAAGGGAAATTTGGAATAAGTGACTAGACTTGGCTGCTAATTGCTGGATCCCTCGTCACGACTAAGGGCCTGCCTGCTCGCCTGGGTCAGTATTCTATTAAAATCTTAGACTTAAAGCAAATTGCTCAACCTCGATCATGCTTTTCAATGGGGCAAGTACCAGCTTAGCACCTTGCTAAGATGGAAATCGCACTTAAGAAAATACTAGAATACGGTTCCTGGTGTGTATAAGGCTGAGGGGATCCAGAGGGTTCACTACACCGACACCGAGTTTTATATTTAATGCGCAAATCCTTGACAAAATAATCCAGGAATTATGGATTTAGCTATACCAATCGCGAGTAGAATCTTGACAAAGCACGGCTCAGTTTATTTAGGGTTACTCCGCAACGCTATGAAGTGAATGAGGTCTACTACTGAAAACTGTAATGAAACAGGAGAGGATATGCCTGTGACACCAAGTTTCATGGATGAATGTGAAATACATGAAACATGCTTGAAACAAATGTGAATGCGAAATATGCCTGAGTTCCTTCTCGGAGTCCTACTGAATCGGAGGGAAATATGATAAATTTGAGAAAAAGGCAATAAATATCAGTCCTTTTTGCGCGCCTGCTATTCCAAAAATAGCGAATTTCGGTCCAGAAAATATTTTATAATCGCTTTGCCTGGACGCCTCAAACGAATTAGAAAATAAAGGTGAACCAATTGATTCACTGTGACGCAGAAACTAGTCGGGACCCTGGTAGTCGGTCGAGATATTTTCTTCGACCTCAGCTCTACAGATCCCACGAAGATTGGTAATACCGATCACTTCCGGTCCCTTCTTTTCTATAACTTTCTATGGTAAATCGGGAACCGATGCGATCGGACGACCCTCTCCGCTTCAGCAAGAAAGATGCAGAGATATGTGAAATATTTAGAAGATGGCGTGCCAGGCCTGTCTGCTGAAGCAGATGACAAGGTAGAACATTGCACATATGGGGAGAGGGGAAGTGGAGAATTATTCATAAAGCAGAAAGGGAGTCGGGAGGTGAGTAAGCAGAAGGTAAAGATTAATTGGGGACTGCACTCTACGGCCTGACCATTCAATTATGTATAAGAGATGCAATCGCCCCCATCCCTCCATTGGCCATATATATATCCGGACACTCGGTCCACTTTCACGGGAATATATAGATCATGAGTGCAGGCTACTTCCTGCAATGACTCATCAAACGAATTTATGAACATGATAGCGAGTGCTTGTACTGCTCATTCACACGAGATGCGGAGTTTCGAGCTTACCCGAAATGATTGGGGAGAAGAGGATAGCCAGCCCTGAGAAGCCCAAGACCTGCAAATAGAACCATGGCACATGGTGTACATTGTATTCTCTTAGTGGCACACTCTTTTTATTGGCGGCATGCACAGATTTTCTCCCCCTCCCTTTTTTTTCTAACCGACGTTCCACTTTCGTCGCGAATTCATCTTCCATTTATTTTTCTCACCTGCACAGCATCTATGAAGGCTCAACCCATTGGATTCCCTGGCAGCCCATGGCACCGCATAAAAGAGCAGGATTCCAGAGTTTCCATAGTATATTAATCCTGAGGGGTAGAGCATTCATGTTGCAGGAGGGGAACCGGCATTAGGGATGAATAAGTTATCGGCGGGTGAAAAGTTGTGAACGAGGGTGCTGCAGAGGTTTCAGTCCATCACGCATATATGCGCCGAGTCATCGATCCAGAGGAAAAGCAAGTAATTGAGCTCTGAATAAAAGAACAGTCTCTAGCTAATGCAACGGGGAGGAGAAAGATTGAAGTGGGATTGCATTGTTCACCCCTACACCTGTGCCCATTCATTAAACGATCCTGGCCAGCAGCCTCTTGATCTCTCGGTCGATACTCTCCTCATCCAGCTCGATCATCAACATTACCTCAATTTTTCCTCCTGGGGGGAAAAATGCACGCGACCAGCTGCACAGTACGTAGTCCGGGAGTAAATGCATTCAAGTGTATCCTTGGTGAAATGTACCGTACAGTACAACTGGTCCGTCCGCAGTATAGAATGAATCATGCGAAGAATGTCGACATGGATTGGTGGATTCCAAATGAAATGATGTAAATCACCTTCCTTGGAACACATAATGTACCCCGTTTTTTAGGAACGGCCCAACACGAGTTGTTCGAGTCAAATTCGAATCAACACTAAGGGTGGATTTTTGAACAGAGCATTATCCGATAATGCTGCTTTATTTCAGAGAAAATGCATTGTAAATCCGGTAAATAAAGCTGCATTATCGGATAGTTCTCTGTTCAAAATCCACCCTAAAATGTGAGATTCGAAATTGAGGGCGAAATTGAAAAAATAAAGAATCTATTCTTTCTCTGGTAACATTATCGAACCCTATTATAATCCCAGCTATATCATATGCTTACAGGTATTCTCATGTTGGATTCCACTCGCATGAAACAGAAAACGCGATTAGGAATCTGTCTGTCCTACTAAAGTGCTGCATGCGCCAGGATCTGCTCTTTCCATTCAGGTGTCCTAATGAGCCTTCTGCCTTTCCAGGGGCACATAAGTGACCGAAGAGGATTCCTTAACCCTTTCAGACCTGAATTAGGGCCGCTATCAGAATAATATCCTTTTTAGCATTTTTTAGCTTTTTCGTGATTGTAATTGAAATTTTCATGCTTATATTTTTAGTTTTCATATTTTTAAATATAAATTTACCACATCATACAATATATTATATATTAAACATTTAATTAAATAAATGAAGATTACAAAACTAATGGGTGAAAGAAGGCCTCTGATAGAACTGAGCCATGCATAATTGCGCCCATTATGGCGTAATATGGAGCGCAAAGTCACGAGAATCCTAAGAAATTGCCATAGATGCAATGTAAATGCAATGTCCATTGGAATGGACGCCAGGTCTGAAAGGGTTAAAAAAAAAGAGGCGATCCTATTCGATTAGCAATTCGACGACTTCAATGCGATTATGACTCGTTTAGTCTCAAATAAATTCCAAATTTTTTGTGATTCGGTACAAAATTATGAGGAGATTTGTGATCCCACTAAGATTCGCCATTCGGAAGCGACTGCGATTCAGATTCGATTTGAATCTCGAATAGCTCTGATTCGGCCAAGATCGTTTCGAAAGTACATATCCATCATAGGGATCATGAGGAATCGCCGGATATTCTCATCAGCTTTCTGTGCCAAGTCTGATGAAGATTTGTGCGTTCCCCGCAGGTTTCGGTGAGTTTCAGTTTTCCCTCCCAAGCCTTAAACCGTAGTTTTGAACCGTACTGATCATCTCAATTGAATTGAAGTTTTATCTAACTGCGCAGTGAGGGATGGAAAATGCAAGTGTCTCGCTTTGAATGAAGAATTCGGAGAGCAGAAATAGCTAGTAACTCGAAGTGGATGGTGCTCCTAGGCCAAGCATACGGTCTCAGCCTTTTCTGTAATAATCATAACAAGAAGCTAATGCGTCTAACTGAGCTACACTCAGCAGAAATATTAGCTCTCTAGGAGCAAGAGTTGGTCATTTGGAAAAATGAGCAAATCTTGAGATAGCGCAGTTATAGGGACCATCTCGCTTCAAGACGATTCACTTCACTTGACTGTTCAGGAAGGATGACTCAGTGCAATGGTGCCCATTGTTACGTCCTCGACTATTGTCATTCTGAGTCTAATCACCCTTCGACCATTTTCTGGCTTTGAGCGTTATTATTTCATGCTATATGAAGCCTAATTATTCATCCCACAGTCGATGGTGAAAGTGAACTCGCATATTGAGATGAAAATTGATTAATACTTACCGTTGGCGAGGTTCCCACGTGGTTTGGCTCCGAGTATAGCCAGATTCACATTGGATTTTCTTCCATCGATGTAAGGATTTGGATCTCGTAGGGCCTTCTCAGCGCCGGCACGATCCGCCATGATAACCTGAAAAAAGCGTCCCCGTCAGAATTCATAAATCCATGCATGCATCGTCTAAGATGTTTTCGTCTTTAGAGGAATGAGCTGGAATTCGTCTTTAGAGGAATGACGTGTTTCACACGTCCTCCGACATTTAGGGGTGAACTTGATTCGAAGATGGAGCGACGGATGAGAGATTTGGCTATGGTCGCGAGTTAGAGGCTCACTTCATTCGTGAGAGTTGGCAACGTCCTCGAATGTCATCCACAAATAAGCATCATTTTCATTGCAGGTTCATCATTCGCGTGCCAGGTCCTACGCTTAGCCGGTTTCACTTCAACCACGTGTGCATGTATACATTTATTTAGGTTTTGCCTTCAACGCCGCAAGTTTCTCAAGAGGTAGGTGCTCCATGGGTTCCGTTAATGCTCGCATAAAAATGAGTTTCTCTCTCACTTACGCCTGTCAATCCGAGTTGCCTCCGCGTCACCAAAACCTGCGGCCTCCAGGCCTTGGGCCTCGGGCCGGGTGACATCAGGCGAACTGGTGACAGAGGAGCGTGAAAAATCGTTTGTATGAGAAAAGAGAGAGAGGGAGCAGTGCCAACTGCAAAGTCTCCTCGGAGACAATTGTCCCCTGGCCCTGGCTGCTGCTCCTTCTATTACTGAGTCAATTGACGAAGAACGTTTGGCCCTTGTGCAAGCGCACTAACTCTCCGCATTCCACGCCCTATAAGGGACTTGGACACGTGCCCAACCTTCGTCTACATTTAACAAGGCACATGACGAAGGAAAAAAGAGAGAGAAATCTCGTCTCCTCCTCTCTCTTCTTACGTCTGGTATTCGGCTTATGATGAGAATGTTGCATAGCATGAAAAAGAATAAGACGAGATCGGAGAATCCGTGAGGGACGTGGAATGACAATATATCCCCAACTTCCCATAGCCTTTCGTCTCCGGAAGGTAAACAAACAAGTCCACCGGCCTAGAAATCCTATACGCCAATGCAGGGCATAAATACCACCTCTCGTGCTCAAAACAAACAATCTCAAGGATGTCGGCTCTGGGTAGGAATGCTGAAGATAAACCCCATGAAACTATGATACTCGTCTCAACTTAGTTTTGTCGTGGTTTACTTGGGAATCAGATCCGAGGATCTCGGGTTCCGTCTTCGAAACGGCTCGGCTCTTCTCCACTGTACTGTCACTGTTTCCTCTTCTCCCTCCCCCCGCCCCCTGCCCAATTCAATGATATGCGTCATTTTCAAAAGAAAAAAAAAACAATCCTGCAATCTCTGGAAAATGCGCAGTAGACGCCTTGGCTGTAATCGCCAGGCGTGACAAAGACCCGCCTCCGCCTGAACACGTACGCTCCGACACGTACTACCACATGTGTCTCTTTCAATTTCTGGAGAGGAACTGCTGCCAAGCTATTTCTCAATATGACAGAACAATTTCGAGAAGCGGCACGGTTTCTGTAACTTCCTCGACATGTACAAGCTCTCTGGATCTCGGATATGAAAGAAATCGCACGGAATTCCTATTTGTCACTTGTCCCAACTACGGTTGTCTTTCGTGCTTCATGTCACGTCTCACTTCCCCGTTCACATTCTATCTCTTTCCTCTTGATTGGGTATTGGCTGGTTCTGTGCGGAAGCGTCAAGAAACAGGCAGCCTGGATAGAAGGAAGAGAAGCATGACCGGAGGATCTGGCGGTCCCATCCACATACAGGCGGAAGAAAATGATGGGGGGAAAAAGCTCCCCCTGAGTCAGCATCACAACGGACAATAATATTGTGATTCTGTCAGTCAGTCATGTTTTTTCACTCTCTTTCTTTTACCCCTTTGTGAATATGTACTAGGTATGCAAAAACGCCAGGCTGCCCTTGCGAGCCTGCCAAGTTGACTGGCGAGAACCGAGAGGCAGATCGATACCGTTCACGCTTGGCAAGTACGCCATGAAATGCACCTGCAGGATGTGCATGAAAACTCGGCTAATAAATGCCACGCCAGATACGGTGGCTCATAGAAGACGCTCAATGTTGCATCCACTTTTCCTCGGCACAAATGGCTCGTATCCCGTCGACCCGGAAAGCCCCCTCATCGAGGAGGGCCGATCGGGGGAAGACGGCGAATGAAGTCTCGTGTGTTTACATGAAGAGTGAGACGTGTCACAACAGCGCCTGAAATCATGAGGGAAGCCAGAAACCGACCAAAGTCAAATCAAATCAACTCTTCTTCCTTCTGATTGGACTTCGAACTTTTATCCCTGAGTCTGTAAAATTTATTTTGCTTACCTCTGCAATTTTAAGTCAAGGTGGACATATAAAATATGTAAATGATTATAAAGGGAAGAGATAGGGAGGGAAGGGCGAAGAAGGGTAGAACGTGAGAACGTGCTAAGGAGAATCTCAGATTTGGTTCGAGTGGATTGCAAATGCCCGGAAACCAACGGGGACCGTTTCATTAATTTCTTATCGTTTTTCTTTTTCTTCCCCCTTGACCCCCTCCTCTTCTCCTCTCCTCATTCACCATGTTTTTCTTTCTGTCCGATTCACAAGAGAGTTCGAGGGGAGAAGAAATTCAAATATGGACTCTCCACGCTTCACTCGAAGGGGTTTTTTCTGGGGGATGGGATGGGGTCTGTGCGCCATTCGACACCCAAAGCAATTCATCATCGTCAGGCATCGTATATTACTCCTTGCTCGAGAGAACATGGCGCTTGGACCTTTAAATTGCATGGGAATAACTACAAGCCGGACCGAATGAAATTGGTCAAATCCCGAAATTGACTCGTTATGGAGTTGATCCGAGAGGACAGAAAGATTAGCAACAGGGGGGGGGGGCATGTTGAGGCGTGGATAATCGTACGTAGATGGAGAGAGGTGTCAGGATGACAAGGTGTTGCGTGTCAGGGGAACAACTGCCCTCGGACATCTGATCTTCTTCACACCCCTGTGGAACTTGGAACGCTTTGCAACTGTGCTGCACCAGTGTCCCGAAGAAAGACCTTTTGTCAGGCTCAAAAGAAACATGTCTCGCTTTCTCTCCTCCTTTTCAGCGGATCCATAAGACACAGTAAGCTTCATTGCCCAGGATTCTTTCCCCCACCCCCCATTTCGGACGTTGACTCTTTATTGCGGAGTCTGTGGCGACATTTCCAAGTTGACGTTTACGGGGGAAAACATTAGGCATCTCCATGGTGGGGAGCCGAGACACGTGGCATCTCGCTGTCATTATTGACCCCAGCCCCCAGAGGGATTTGGTCGGATCGTCTTTTGGCATGCGACACATGTTTCCTCCCTTGCCTTCTATGTAAATCTTTCTTGGTTGTAGTCCCGACGAGGCACATCTGCCTCTTCCTCCCTTTCCTCTCCTTTTCCGTTCTCAAATCAGCACAACGGGTTCCAAAACATGTCCCTTTTCTCAAAACACGTTCAACCCCCGCTTCCGATAATTGATGGACCGTATTTCGCTCCAAGACGAATCCAATATGGTAGACTGAGCATGCTGGATCATAATTATCAAGGAAGAACCGCCGAAATGAATTTGAATCTACTTCATACCTTCATACGAACGCTTTCACTGTAAGCCTCATTCAGTCACTGAAACAGTAATAAGTCAATCCGGAAGCGTACGAAGTCAACGGGAGCTCGAAGCAAGGGCCTCCGCATACCGGATGAGGAGCGGGGCAGAGATCATTCCTTGCTCGGCGCCGAGCTGCTTGCCATCGCACACGATAAGAAGTTGGGCGCACAACAGTATGGGTACAAACTCTCCTGTAGCAGCCCTACCGATAATATTTATCTTGACTGTTGGGCGACATAAACTAATGCATGTGGTATATATCTTGTTTAGGAATTAAATTTAGGAATGAGAAATTCATTCAATCGTAACTGTCTGCAGCCGAGGGTAAGTCCAATACATATGATATCTTAGTCTCTGTCTCAATGTGGGATCTCATGGGAACGGGAGCATCGGCTGTCCCGTGAACTCTCGCGCTAACCAACAAAAAAACATGCCTAGAGACCAGAAATAGATAGAGAATGATACCCAACAGTACGGGAGGGGCATGTGCCTTTCACAGCACGCGGCGAAATAACAGCAGGGATAGTTTCACTGCGCCACGCCCCATCGTGCCGCAACTGGTGCGCTAGGTAACATAGAAAATCATGGAAGAGAAAGTCCCCTGTGGGATCTTCAGTACTCGACCTGAGAAGTTGCGAAAAGGCTATTACATTTATTTCAGAACGAAGAGACCCCCTAGTGACGCCTGGGTTTTGCAAGCTGAGATGCTGAAATTTGAAACCACAACAGGACATCTCAATTTTGCTTTTACAATAGTTGGCTGCTCGGTCTGCAGAACAGAGATTGAAATACTGATGCTAAACTTGGATTTCTGATAACACATTTTAAAGCATATCCCAAAATCCCAATACAGACAGCGGTCGATTATGGCGATCTCCGAATATCAAGCTGAAAGTTCTCCATGTGTTGTGCAGCAATCCGGAATTTTGTAGAAAAGCGACTAATTCAGAATCTCATTCATAGCAAGTCAATTTGAGTTTCTCCGGAGTGTTTTTTTTTTGTTAATTACGACCAAGGGAACGCAAGGAACATTGGTGATCTGGGATATTTTCTATACGGAGAAGACGATATGTCAGAAGTCACTTTGAAAACGAGAGAAAGCGTATGGTACGGTACGGTATGGTATATAGAGCATGGGATGAGATGAATGCGTTGTGTCAGCTAAGCAAGGAGGAGCTCGGCTCATATTGTTATGGTTTTTCAAGCCTTCTTTCCGCTGCTTGGGGATGGATATCTATTTTTAGGCACGCACTTCCTCTCACACCCGCACCACCTTTCCATCAACTAACAAGCGGAGAAAATAATGTACTCTTACTCCCCCAAGTCGAAAACCTCATTTCATCCATCCCTATCGCCTGCTCTTCTATATCATCGGAGTACAAGGGACTGGCATGGGATCAGGTAAAAGCTTTCACGAATACGTGCCCTTAGGCAAAGACTATGGTATGCTTTTAAAAGAAATACATTTTTTAGCCATTTTTTTTAGTTACATACATGAAGTCTCCAGGCATTTAAGCCAATTCGAATGGCCTGAAGAAATTCGACGGAAATAGCAGCAGTAGAGAAGCCCAGTACCATCGGTTTTATTGGTGAATTTCATGAAGCATATCTCAGCACATTCACATTAATCGGAAGGGCTGCTGGGGGGGGGGGGGGGGGGGTTTGGGGGTCATAACCCCCCCCCCCTTGGAGTCAATTTTACAGGCTCAATCCTCAAAAACTTTTTTATTTGGACACAAGTACAGGGTGGGTTATCAGTTTTTTCATATGTTAAACCCCCCCAATTAGGGTGGGTAATCAGTGTTTCATATGGCGACCCCTCCCCCCCATTCGAATTTCCTGGGCACGCCACTGCTATCATTAAGAGTCTCTCTCTCTCTCTCTCTTTCATTTATAGCTTCCACTTATAGCCTGTCAAATAATCATATACCGAAATCCGAACCGGTAAGGAGGTGGATTATGGCAACCTCCGGATTTGAAACGAAGAGTCTTACGAGAGTTCCTCGTTAGAAGAAGATGACGGACTGAAAGTTAGTCGAGTAAATTCGTGACAGCAGTGCGAAGAAAGAAAAAAGCAGCCCTTCCGATTAATGTGAATGTGCTGAGATATGCTTCATGAAATTCACCAATAAAACCGATGGTACTGGGCTAGAATTGCAGACAATACATTCCTGGATTCACGGAGATCAAACTGCGCTTCCCCTTTCTTCTCAATAACTAAATGCTCATGAATAGAATGTATTCGAGGCACATCTCTCAACTCCATGACTCCTCCCTGCTGCTCATATCTCCCAGAGCATAAGTACCTGGCAAATTACCCAACAAACTTTGTACAACGATTATACGATTCACGCTACCTGAATTACGGATCGTAAATGTCAGCTCAGACAGTAGAGCTTTAAGCCGGATTCACACCGAATGCGAAATTGAATTTGCAACCTTACCATTACAGGCAGTTCAAAAGATTGAGGACGGTCGCCGAAGTTAACCCACACAAAAAAGATGACAGCTTTCCGGAAACCCCTCTCATATTCAGATGAGACTGCAACATGGATAAACGTGAAAATGAGTGCAGCATCCTTCCTAGTTTTGGCTTTCGTACTGTTCCTTTATCGACAGCGAAGGAAAAGAGGGGTGGAATGAACAGGTAGCGAGAACATAACGAGAAATTCAAGTTCCCAGCAGAACCAATCTAACAGGTTATGCGATCTAAAACATCTACTGGTCAGTACAGCACAAAGAGACGTTTCGTATGCATTGTGGGATCTGGATGCTGAGATCAGATTCATTTTCAGTGACACGATTTGGTCAAGCTGTATGGAGGTCATTGGGAAATGACCAATGAAAATATATATGTAATTGTGAGCAACGAAAATGTTCGACAACCGCAACTACGGTTGCAATCATCGCCGCACGTAGTCACGCATCTGGTGAGAATCCAACTTTAACCTCTTAACAAATATTTTTTCCGTGCCAAAAAATTAATCCCTGAAGAGGTTAAAACCTGCATAAGTTGTTGCCTATTGCCCTGTTTGCGATCACCGAGAGACAGAAGATGAAAGAAAAGTGGACTCACGAATCCATATCCCTTGCTCTTGCCCGTGGCCCGGTCCGTGATGACCACAGCCTCGTCGATCTCTCCATGGATCTCGAAGTGCTCTCGTAAGCTCTTGTCCGTCGTGTTATACGGCAGGCCACCGACGAACAGCTTCGTGAGGGTCGTATCCTTCTGGGATACACCGGGTACAGAGGACATGTTCGTCTCCCCATTCTGGACCGAGCTCACGGTCCCAGGCCCAGGCAATGCTTGGTACGAAGCTGGAAGCATCATACAGCTCTTCTTCTGGAATGCCGACTACAACCGACTAGAAGGAATATCACATAGGAAAAGGCTTGGGGAGAGGGGATTCTGTATGCGATCACTCCACTCCCAATATGCTCTCTCAGGCTCTCAATGATACTGATCTGATATTAGTCCAAGTGCAAGAGCACACCACTGCAACCACAATCTGAGCCAGTGCCACGTAACAACAAAAGCACGCGTGAAAGACTGGAAAAGAAAAACCAACCACACACCACTTAGTATAAAAACCATTGCGCCTTCACACAGTATTCCGATCGATAACACTTTCGGAAGAAGACCAAACTTCCTCCTCCCAATGTTTCCATTCGATGGTGGAATGGCAATAACATTGTGGGCGTGGAGAAGTTTCGACTCTTCCGCGATACGAGATGACAAAACTGTAGGCCTACTGCATGCAAGGGAGAGCCAAGAAAACACACGTATATGGACACGAAAAAACGGTTGCAATCG
Organism: Darwinula stevensoni; assembly: GCA_905338385.1. Taxonomy (NCBI): domain Eukaryota; kingdom Metazoa; phylum Arthropoda; class Ostracoda; order Podocopida; family Darwinulidae; genus Darwinula; species Darwinula stevensoni. The sequence goes on along the minus strand of CAJPEV010000816.1, from coordinate 56,612 downwards.
ATGCGGTTCGGTGTACTAGCACGTCTACCGCACACTATTTCCGTAATGGTAGTAGTATAAGCCTATGCGAGGCAAGTCGAGAAAAAAAAAACATTTGAGAAGTTCGAAGTGTGGAAAGGCGTTACTACCAGAGCTCTTATGCTGACAGCAGGGAAAAAAAAATGGTCTGTCTAATATATATCCTATAGTAGCCACAGTTGACGCATCCAAGCCAGCTGCACAACTGCATTGCAACGCAGCTGGGGGAATGAGTGGTGAACTGTTTCTCCGAGTATATCCACACGATCGCCACTCTATAGACCGAGGTCTGCTATTACATGAAAGCTTCCTCACGTTATACGCATTTGAACGGATTCTACGTTACACTGACGAGGCTATGGACCCGACCGTAGGGCGGATGTTGCAATACCGGTTCCGCCAGGTGAAATTCTTCTCACAACTTATCTACTATTTCGAGACCCTCACTTTCTTATCATTGGCGGCCCAAATTTTCCAGCATATTCAGTAAAGGCAACCGCTGCTCATTCCTCCATGGGGTAGCCACCTTTGCTTCATCCTGGAGTACAGTCCTGTAAAACTTCTAAGGAAGCGTCCCGTAAAATACGGGACAGGCAGAGGCCTTATACCTCCCTAATCGTGGTTAATGTAATCAAAAGTAGAGAAAATAATAGAAAACGCGTAAAAATACGAAATAGTAAGCGATGGATGTTAGTTGGCAGACAGAGAGGATTAGTGGGCGACGCTACAGTACACCACCGCATGATGTCTCCTATCAAAATGTTCCACGTACCATCGAACATAGAATGGGGTCCCCGATCGGGTACCTCATTTGGTGATCGAGGATCGTCAAAAGCCACAACCTCAGTTCACAACGTTAGCAGGGTAATGAGGGACTGATGAAGAGGGGTATATGCTTATATCGAATGATCCCTTGGCGACGTGACTGGAAGCCATTGGTCCACGACGGATACGCCCCGCCCACCCCGATGCGAAATCTGATGATTGGACGTGACACATCCAGATTGCGCAGTCCTCGATCGTTCTTCCGCGTCGCGGCGGGAATATATAGAAAGAGATTCGGATGTAGGTGACACGTCGCCCGTTGCCCTCTGTCCTCCCCAGGTAAGGCCAGTGGCGTGCCGAGGATTTTGGCCAGGTGGGGCAGCTCCGCCTCCACCTACGGTGTGCACGCCATTGGATAAGACACGGCTCGAGTAAGACACGCACACAGGGGCGTCCGCACCACAAGAGAGACCATGGGGGCAATGAAGAAGGAGGGAAGAAGAGTAGGGGGAGGAAAAAAGATAGAGGGATGAGGAAGGGGGGTTCCTTGGCGAGAGTAGAAGAGAAAGAGAGAGAACCTTTCTCCTCTCCATCTCCCTCTCCCTCTCTGTCTCTCATGCACACAGCTGCAACGTTCGCATACCGAGACAGGAAAACGCTTCATCTGTTGCCTTGGGGGAAGGCCGAAAAGGGACGGTCCCGAGGAGAGGGAGCTAGACTAGATAGATACGTAGAAATGGAGAGAAAGAAAATGCTAAGGCGGCGAGGAAGGAAGCGCACAGATGAGAGGCACACAAAAGACGGATGAGACTGAGCATTTTTTTGGCACGTGGCTCGCATCTTCCCTTCGAGACACCATTTGAGTGACGTGGCTCCTTTTCATTGGTCCAAACCTGTCAAAACAAAAGCAATTGTCAACCCATTTTCGCAGACAAGAACCAGTGGTGTCCGATTCGGGACCTGCATGCGAAAAACTGCGATTTGCAATACCGGCTTGTAGAAAGTTCAAAGTTTGATTCCTATTTCCGTTCCTTTTGTGAACGGAAATAGGAATCGCTCGCTCGCGATCTTGAATCTCTCATCATTTCGCTTTACATCAACCGACCAACGACGGACGACCCACTGGACCCATCAGCTCACGTGCAAAAATATATTCTTCCACGTTCCACTTCGTTTTCAATTCATGTTCTGTTGCAAGAGCTCGCAGCCGTCATGAAACGCTTGATCCCCAGACTCTACTTTTGCTCAAGATCTTCATTTTTCACACCCTTGATGGATGATGATTTCTGAGCTGACACCCCAGCACCTGACCGCCTTTATACATTTGGCATACCAGTCTGGTCGGGTAGGGACTTCGAAACGGATGAACAGCGCCTTTCATAATTACGAGGAAGCACGAAACACACCGACAGGTATCTTGTCTCTTCAATCAATTTGAAAGAGGAGCATCCAGTAAATAATCCCTGAAATTTTACTCTGATTTATAAATTCGTCTGTTTAACAGTTGCATTGATTGATTCGTTCACTCATTCCTTGAGCCTTGATTTACTTTGGCAAGTGAGCCCAGTCGGGTGCTTTCGAAATATTGGAGACGCTACAAATGGAAAGCTGTCAGGAACTGAAGTGACTTAATGAAGTGTCGTCGTAGTCTTCTACCTCGTGCTCGCAGGCCCTGACTCGTCAGTGGACATTTGCCAATTCCCCCCTCTCTAATGACTGCTCCGGAATTCATTAATTTCCACATGGAGGAATTCATGACATGCGGCTCGTAATGCGTCGGTTCTCGGATCCCTTGCCTTAATGTCTAGCTGGCCAGGCCTCGACGCCCTCCACTTCCATAAGCCGACTATCGTATCTTGACTCTGACTATCTCCGTTTCTCATTTTAGGGTCTCCAAAATGTGAGAATTGATCGGGAAAGAACTGTAACATCTGGGATTTTCCCAAGAGTCCTTCATAGAGGGTAACATTCGGCATTCTTCCCTCATATTGACTCTCAAAGAATTCCCTTTGCGTAGGCATATGGCCTGAATCTGACTTGGGGAAGTGCGAGGCAGACGATTCCATCCATGATCCCCTAGATTTCGTTCAATACACCGACTCCATCTGGATAAGAGCTCCGTGACAAGAGCTTGGCACTGTCGTGAAGCAATGCTCATCTGTGGTTACTTCCGTGTCATCATAAACCACTCTTGGGGAACAGTCCTCTACAGAGTAATGAAAGGGATGCCTTAAAAATGCAAGTCTGGCCTTGAGATATCGAAGACTTCCGGCTAAACCGCGACACAAGGCAAGCGCCGTACAGCCTCACTATGCACTGATCTCCCCTTTGTTTGCAACGAGGGGGGGGAAGGGGAAGACAGGAACTACAGCCCGAGTCGGGCGGTTGGGCGTAACTGACTATGTAATGAAGAGAACTTCCTCTTTGGTATCCATTTCGGGCTACTAGCTATGTCTTTCCGATTTAGCCATTTCGGCCGAAAATAAAATGCATTGTATGTAAGCTAAAGTCCATGTATCAAGAGCAGTGGAGTAGAGATCTCAAACTTCTGACCACGACAGCGAATTTATTTTGAATTTATTTCATTAATTAATAAAATGACTTAAAAATATTATTCAAAATATTTAGCTGGTTCCATGCAACCGAAATCGGTTATACTAATCAAGCATACAGATAATAAGTAACTGTCAGCTGCTGTAATAAATATACTATGATACTCTACTACGAAAATACGAAGTTTCTCCTAAATCCAAACATGATGGAAGGCAGCCATTGCACAGCTGGCACAATAATTTCTCAGAGAATTTCATAGATCCCGAGAGGTCTTTCCATGACTTCTTTCTTTCATGCGTGCGGATCCCAAACTTTTGGAGAGATCTCAAGTTCGAAGATTTCTGGGCTTCTGATAGGGATAAAGTTACGCAGTCTTTCGATAACCACAATAAGTCTAATTTACAATAGGCCTAAGTCATGAAGTTAATCATACTTGAACATTCACAGTTAAACATAGGCTATCCGGGGTGCGGACCGACCATGAGATACCTGCGATCGAAGTGATGACCAGTTAAGGCTGGGGGGACTTTCCCTATGCTGCGCGGCTGCTTTCCATTGTCCCCCGCGGTTCCTGCTCCGTTGCCATGTCGGTGAGTGTGCAGGCTTTTGTGCGGGTTCGATCCATGCTCTACAAAATGAGTTTGCCGCAGAACCGTCTGTATTCAGCTGTTGTGAATTCTCATTTCATGTGGCATTGATTTAATGCTCTAGAACTGCAGCAAAATACGTCTACAGTAAATATTGAATCGATCGAGCAATCCCGACTAGGACAGGCGAGGCCTATCCCAAAGCCTGGGATCCGCACGTACGAAAAAAAGGCCTAGAAAGGCTTCGTGGTGCCTGTGGGATTCTCATACGAATGATTAAGTTTACTGTGCAATGACTGCATCGCATTACGTTGTTATGCACCAGAAAGTTGATGGGAAATGAAAAAAAAACCACGAGTAATGGAAAAGAGCCGCTATGACGAGCCAAGACGGCGTCAAAATGCGCCTCATTCAGGGGCTTACCAACCCCATCATGCGACGTCTCCACAACTTGAGTTCATTTCCCGAAGCGATTTGCAGGCGAATTTATACCACCTTTGATATGGAGTCCATAGGCCTAATGAACATTGCAGAACGAATCTCAGACAAGACATTCTAGCAACAGAAATGCCGAAACCCCACGACGAAATCACAAAATGCACCCTCTCTCAACGACGCAGTGTTGGTCGGATCTCGGCAATGTACAATCTGAATTCCGGGAATAAATCGAGTCGTACCTGGAGCTGGTAGATTGTAGAAGATAAGCTCGATGGTATATAAGAACTTCTTCCCAAATGAATGATTATAATTGAGAAGGATCGAGTTCCACATTCTCCGATTGAAACACATGGGCCTGACTTCATAGGACCCAGGTTTCGTTTCACGCGTGAAAATGCACAACGTGACTGGACCGGGATGAGGGGGATGGGGAGATTTTTCACTCTGCCTGCAAGGAAACTTGAAAAACAACAGCGGAGGAGCGGGAACGGATCTCCATCCTTTCCAGAGTTTCCCTCAGCTCACACAAGATGTCTCTCGAGCATGAATAGAGACCTCTCCGCGACTTCATGCAAATTAAAAAAGAGAACGGACGGAAAGAAGTTGATCTATCTCCATCGTCGCCTCGAGTCTCGACGATTTCGATGCCCAGGTTAGGAATTTCGAACCTGTGTCATAATAAGAGAACGACTCACCTTCCTTCGATTTGCTCTACGGAACGAGACAAATCACTGCATTCGCATCACGACGAGGAGGAAAGACCCAAGTTTTCTTTTGGATCTCATGGAACACTCGGGAATAGGAAACGGGAAGGAGCTCGAGATGAAAGGAAGAACAGAATATGCTATAGCGAGTACCGCAATCTTGCTCTTGTTAGATGGCACTGTGCGCATCGCAATGTCAAGGCCCTAGATAAACAATGTCTGGACAGGTCATCACGCTGGCGCCATATTGGTTCACTTCTCCCCATTCCCTCACACTTCCGAAATTGCTATTCCCAATTAATTTGTACGGAATACAAAGTATACGCGTTTCCCATGTACCAAGCCTCTATCTGCACCTTTTTGCTGCAGCTGGACATGCAATGAACTGGAAGAGCAAGCTTGGCTAGGCCTGCAAATGACAAGAAAGAGCGACAATTTAATCTATGCCTTCTCGTTATGAATTCCTGAGATTGGTATAGCAACGTGATATAGTCGAGTCACTCGGATGTTGGCGAGTTGGTCGGCGAGTTCGACAGGTCAACCAATCAGGCGATAAAATGTCAGCTAGCTAACAGTCCCCTTCCCTAATCTACAGCAGAGAAAAACAGGGTTGCCTCAGGCAGTTTTCTTCACAAGGACACAAGGACACATGAAAACAATCAGACCCAGTCCAGAACTTCTGTGGCCTAACATTACTCTCGCCTCGCACAATCAGGACCTTAGTTCCCTGTTTTTCCGGTTTAATTTGGCCCTCCTTGCAGGGCCGGATTTACCCATAGTCTAATAAGGCTATAGCCTTAGACCCTACTTTAGGCCTTAATTTAAATTCTTTTTTTGCAATATGTAATTCATACTAAGGCCCTTCCCTCCCATTAGCCTTTGGCCCCTAATAACCTTAATCCGGCCCTGCCTCAATGATTCACGTCTCTCACGGTTTGAGGGGAATCTGAACGTCCTGTATCCTTTCGTTGATGTGTTGGTACGTCCAACTGCAGAGCACCTTGTCGTGGCAGAAAAAATCGCAGCGCAAACATAGAGAGACTCGAATTCCATTTTAAACATGTGGGCATCCACACTCGGTCATGAACCAATATGGCTGGTATGGTATCACGTGACGGCGATCGGCCAATGGGAAGCCACAGTTGGCGGCATCCCCACATACAAAAGCTGTCCAGACCTTGTTTATCTAGGGCCTTGCGCAATGTCATCCACACATAATTGAATTTTCTTTTTTCCTTTTCATACGTCTTACCTCTTTCCCGGGTTTTAAAAGATATATCAGAGAATGCTTATAACAGTGCTTCTACGACCGAGCGGCACATTTTATGCTCATTCAAGACTTCGCGATCCATTAGAAAAGTTATCGAAGAATAATGTAGAAAAACACCAAGTATGACCATAAACTAGGCTACTTCTTGTGTTCCGGGCCCCTGGCGACCCAAACTAGACGATACGAGTCAGGCAAGAAAACGTGAAAGTCATCATGATGTCATGCACCTTTTCCGTACCGCAGAAAACTGGCTGAAAGACTGGAAAATTCGCAGATGAGGAATCCGTATGAAGACATTCGACAGTTTCGATATACACAATTGTCTCGAAAGAATATTGCAGACCGTACTAGCTTACTAAAGTCATCGACTGACCTCGCAAAAAGATATACGCGAATATATTATTTTCATCTTAAACTAAGCTATACGAAGAAAACTAAAACTAGCTGATTTTTTAAAATTAGGTTCAGAGAGTATATATTTTTTTTCATTTACCCGAAGGTTTACCTTCCTATCCTACTTACTTTCCTATGCAAGTTGCATCATGGAGCGCCCGAACAGGCGAATCTCGAGTCGGGGGACGCGAGTCGTCACTGCTAAAAAAAAAAAAAAAAAAAAAGTTTCAGGCTTTTTTAGCATCGATAGGTGAGAAATCGACCGGCTGGCGGCTTATCTATCATCGCGTCGAAGCAGGGGAAAGATTCCCCTCTCCTTCAGGTGCCATGAGAGCGAAATCCCCCGACAGCTTGCGAGACGCGACCTCCTTCGCGGTTCCACATGCGTTCCATATCTCTTGTCTGAAAAAAAACCTTGCCGGCTGTGGCTACTATGCGATGGAGAGACCTCGGTGAGTAAGCTTGTTTCGAGCGCCGTTCGGCAGCGTTCAGACCGACGATGTAACTTCGCAATCTGCAAATTTGAAGCCTCCGATGAGAGTCCAGATGTGAAAGTCGATCTTTTCGTGAATTCGCAGTGGTCACTGGCGCAAACATTTTATTTAAATTAATCGTGGGCTTTCATCGATTATTTAAGTTTTAATCGGCCTAATAGAACTTACTATGCATTCGTGATGAACAATAGCTTTCTTTCAGGCGTGTTAACCATGTTTCACCCGATTGCACTTCATAGCAAAAAATTATTTGCCCCCAGTTCTGGTGACCGCAAAACTAAGCCATCATACAGCTTCGATGGGATACATTCCTTTGGAGATTGAGAGTTGGATCTAAATGGAACTCGGAATCTCCAGAGCTCTGCTACGGTAGATTCTCGTTTCAACCAGTGACATGGAATTTTCCACCGAACTTTATAGATTCCGGCAGATGCGAGGAGAGCTCTTGGGTACCTCGAATAAAATACGCATGAAAACAATAAAAAGATGTTCCCCCAGAAGCATGGTTCTGCTCGGGCCGAATTTAATCGAATTCATCCAGACGACCTGACGTGGCCGATGCAGCACGATACCCCAAAAGGGAGTCGTTTCACGATCAAGCTCGTGAAGAGACCGATATGCACATCAGGACGACAACGGACAGGACACGAAAGGCGAATGGTCGGGAACATTCGAATATTCCTTCGCTCTTCAGGGTGACTGCGTGGTTCCATGCAAATCACGGCATGCTATGGATACATGTCCTGTTGCAAGCATTCACGTCCTGTTGCATCGATATCTCCACGCTGTTTATGCTCGCCCCAGAAGAAAGCAACACAAAGAAGTCGAGTAATAATATGAAATTTTGTGCAAGAACCACGGATTCGATAGAGTTTCGAGGGCTCGGGATGAATCTTCGCAGAGAAAAAACTCGACAGACGGCTCGATCCAAAGGGGACTGGGAGTTCTACTAAAATATTGAGCAGAAATTCGTAATGATAGGGTAAAACACCCAGAGATGGATCACCTACCAGTGATGGATCATCTCAGAGTTAGTACAACACGGCTAATAACGGCATCGACCGAGGAAGTGAATACGGTTTTTAAACAGCAATGGATCATATGATCTCAGTTCTCTCTCTTTTCTGGTGGCATGGGGTGTTAAAAAGCGAGGCCACAGGTAATGTCAGCCTCCCAACTTTAGCACGATCCATCATTGGTAGGCGATCCAACGCTGAGTGCATAAACCTGAAAATCTAACAAAATTTCAAGGCCATAGGAAACTTGCCGCGCGCTCAAGGAATGGGTAGAGAGAAGCCTGCGATTGACCGATATCATGGCTTCATTCAAGAATTGTCGTCGCTTCTGCAGCGACATGAAATGAACATCTAAGCTCTTTCACGTTCAGGCAGCACAATCATGTCGACAGGGATCTATCTCTCCATGTCGGAGGCACCAAGACTGGACTGCAGGACACGCGAAATTGACGAGCGCAGGGGGGAAAGGGGTGGAGGGGGGAGGGGGGAAAGGGGTGGAGGGGGAGGGGGGGGGAGGGGGGAGGGGGGAAGGGGGTGTCCATAGCCAAATCTCTCATCCGTCGCTCCATCTTCGAATCAAGTTCACCCCTAAATGTCGGAGGACGTGTGAAACACGTCATTCCTCTAAAGACGAATTCCAGCTCATTCCTCTAAAGACGAAACTGACAAGCGAAGAGGGAGCGGACGGTTGGAAGAATTCGGATCTTCCCTATTATCTTCACTTGGATTACAGGAACACATTGCGTTTGAAGCTTCAAAAACGCAGTAAGAATTTTAAATCCATAAATATTTTTTTATTTTTTCGTAATTCGTGTGGTCTGAGTGCGATTGCGAGACGCGAGGCGGACAATCGAAATTCAGGACTCTCCTGCAGATTGCAGGACGATTGGTCACCCAAAAGACAAAACACGACATGTCTCCTAGGGGGGGGGATGGGCGTGGAAGGAAGGCGTGTGTCGGGTCCTTTTAGCCTGGAGAGGATGCGTGAAAGTCGGTCGGGCGAGTCTCTCAATCTCGCGGGTTCACCTGATTTTAGGCTTCGCATCTTCTCTCCATCCACCTCATCTCAGGCTAAGGTCGATGTCACCACGCACGCAGAGTCGTACTGAGGTGGCTGCGAGAGGTGCGTCCGCAAAGGGGGCGGTTTGGCTGCCAAATCATTGCAAAATATGAGAAAAACTTTGAAAAATTGCAAATTATCCTGAATTCAACTAAATTAAGCATAGAAATTAATACGCAATGTATTGCTGGTGCTGGGGAAGCTGGAGAGGTTTATGGGGGAGGGGAGGGCGCTGGATTGATATCTCGCACAGGGGGCGGGATTTCTTGCACAGGGCGACAAGACCATTACATAAGAGAGAACTGTGAGTATTTGCGGCAACATGAAAGTAACTAAGCATGACCTTGTTGGAAATCTCACAAAACTCTGGCCTGGCTGGATGAAACACAAAAGGCCTTTTTGGGGAAAACATTACAAACTCCGTTTCTTTTTTAAAAAATAATTTGGGGTGTTGAATTCAAATTTGTTGTTTGCCAATCGTTAGTTTGAGTTCCTGACCTTCACTGATTCACTAATAAACTTTGAAGATCCTTTTGGCACAAATGAGCTCTCGGTCATTTATTATGCAAAATATGGAATTTAGACGAAGTTTCATCAAGCACTGTAATAGTGCTTCATGAAATTTCGTATTTGAACCGGAATCAGTTTCAGATTTACAGTATTTTTAAGCAGAGAAAAATTGGGAATACTTTATTTTTGCTGCTGGAAGGTCTAGGATTCAGAATACAGCTACATTTGGATTCAGCACCTTCAAATTATGGGTTTAAATGCCTTCAGAAGAATACTTTTCTGGAAGAATTACTTGAATCGGACCAGACAAAAACTAGAAATGCTGCACTAGCACTACACTTATTATTATTTACAAAACTAAGTAAGAAACATGTGAGAGCTCTAAGATTAGGTTTTTCGATTATCTGACTCCCTGAAGGCCATAAATAGCAGAATATGAGAAAAAGAAATCTATTTCACTCCGTGTTATTTTGTTTCTCTTGGTCGACCTTGATCGATCGCTCCAGACTGTTTTGTTGAACTGAAACAGACTTTTTATTTGCTCTGCCGAACTTTCTGCAATAGGGGTGCCAGTATTCTTCGAGCAAGACAAAGATTGATTTAAAAATTTTAAATTTGTTCAGTTGCAGTCCGATTCTGGTAACCAAGAAGAAAGATCAGGAAAAAAAGAACCAGAGCAAAAGGGTTACGGGAGTCCTGTGAGACAGTCCATTTCCCCGCAAGAGCTGATATTTCGCGCTAGAGCAGTTGGGAGATGAAATGGATAGGGAGAGGAAGGGGGTGACGCATAGTGCGAAGGCAAGAAACCCGACCCCTTCCCCCCCCCCCTCCTCCCTCCTTTTTATTCTTTATTTAGAGGGCTAAGCCTTGCCTGAAAGGAAAAGACCAAAGAGACCACGTACAGTCACGTTCGGTTCTGTCTCGCACTCGGGTCGTCCGACGATAACTGAAGGATATTGATCTGATCATTGTGAAAATCGGTATGCAGATATGGTCGAGACACAGGTCAAGTTCGTTTTCAAAAATAAATTTTTTAAAATTTCCTGAAAGTGGGAGAGGTACGAGCAACTGTGAACCTTCCTGAGTCGTGACCTTGAGGCGCATGCGCAGCGCTTAGTCAGGTTCGGGACCTCACGGTCTCCACCCAGAGCGGCAAGTTCCCTTCTAGCTTCAGTAGTTGACGGATCCATTATTACAAGCTCGGCGTAAACAGGGTAACTAACTGAACTCGTGTAACCCCAAACCTGGCAATGTTGCACGTTGCACTCCCCTTCCATCTTTCAACCTACTCCCCACATGCTCCTCCTGTTCCCAACAGTAATTTAAAGGAGGCCTATTTCTAGACTTGGTATGCCCAGCTCCTGGGTCATCCAGGTTTTTCTTCAAAGGTCAGGGAATGCGAAGAGAGGCGTTGAAACGAAGTTCACCCCTATGCTGCTGGAATCCCTTAGAACGTTTTCCTCATTCGTAAAGTTGGCAGAAATGCATTCGTCTTCGGAAATAAACACGTTCCGAGTAACATGCAATTTACCAAAAGCGTCCTTCTCGAGCGATGAATTCTCGCGGAAGTGGCAAATGTGCGGGAATTTGACTCCCTCGGAGATGCGAAATGCGCTCTCTTGCGGGCACCCATGGAATATCTGCTTCATACAGCCAAGTGCAGGGTAATACCCCACTGCAAGACTGAGGGTAAGGATCCTTTCACGTCTTACTCTATATGGCATTGGGATCTTTCCAGTCAGCCCATTCAGGCAATGAGACGTCGCTGGGAGGTGACGTCACGGTTCTGCAAGGGGGCGGGGCAGTTCGTTTTAGGCTCGCTCATAATAGCCTCCTGGTACACCGAGGGGAGATGGGGACGCTCGTGGAGAAAGCCCCTCTTTCGCCACCGTCTCTTCTCTTCTCCCTTTCTCTCTGCCCACGCAATCACGAATACGACTTCGTCGTCCGAGGACTTGTGTACAGAAGACACGGCGGAACAAGTCAGTACTGTAAGAAAGCTGGCACGAATGAATGAGTAGTTGTCGGAAGTAAGTGCCTGATTTTTGTCTCGGGCGGAGTTCACGGATTGGATCCTCCTCTCGATTCGAGAGGAAACGAGTCCAAGCAACTTCGAGTTGTTGGAAGCGATATGGATCTTTATTACGCGAAAGAAAGCTCTTTCCTCCCATCACATGCGCGACAACGGAGAAAACTCCTGAGCGCAAATCTTGCTCAGTACGAGATTGAGAGAATGACTGAAACTGGAACTGCTTTCAGATTGAATTCTTAATCCCTTCCCTTCCCCCCCTCTCCCCGTCCCCGTCGGACGATGGGGAGTGGGGAAAAGACTATTTCCAGACGATCTATCAGATGTCGAGCATGCTGCTCTGAAAAGCTGTTGGATATTTCGGTGATCCTTGCATTTTCAGGATGAATCAAATTAAAGAAAATGTGCATTTATCTCTGGCGATTATGCAAAGTGTAATCAAAAGGAAAACGCGAAGGAAACTAAACCAGGTCTCAGGATGTCGTCTTGCCTCGGCAAAATGATATTTCGTCTCGGAACATCACTGCATGCCGCCGAACACCTACCAGTCATACGACTGGAGCTCGCAGACTCCTCAGCGGCGAGAAGCTCGGTGCATTCCATCGACCCAAAACATCACGATCGCAAAGATATCAACAGATCGCATGCCGCATCCACGGGTGCGAAAGTCTCGGTCTCGCCTCCATTGGCTCCGGCTAGCAAGAGCCTGGAGTTCCCCTTTCCTTTTCGATCTGCAGAAAAGAACTCGATCTACCTCATCTATAACTTTGGATGCAAATTTAATAGAAATAAAGGGGGGGGAGGGAAGCATGAGGTAGATCTTAAATTTTTTTAATACTGTTGCAGGAGGTTATTAGGGACAAAATTGACCGAGAAGCTGAGGTCGTTCATCACGGAACAGCGTCCCTTGACTAAGTTGCCCATCATTGTGCAATGACAGTTTCGACCAGTTTCCGAGAATACAGTCACTGACAGCGAAAACCATTTCCCAGTTTTCCCGTAGACTTTGGAGTTTCATAGGCGCGATACCGTCGAAAGCAGGAAACAAAGGTAAATCTCGGGAAAGCGCGTGTACACACGCCGGACAGGGATTGATGGCAGTCGAATGCATTGAATATGCAGTCGAAAGTCATCAATCATTTCTGGTGTTTGCACATATTGCGCAGCTATAAGAATTTATGCAGTTTCATTTTCAACGGTCTCATGCCCGGGAAGCATCGACAAAAATGGCGAACGGTTTCAGCCGTTGGTATCTCTCTTGGAAACTGCAGTCGAAACCATCTTTGCACTGTAATGGGCAACTCCGTCTGCTAGTGCTGTTCCATCACGAACGCCCTCTGCTCCTGAGTCAATTGATGGGCTGAAAGGCAAAGTGGTCCACCTGAAAAAAAAATTCCTTACTCGATTCCTTATTGCTCCACACAGAAAGAGTGAATATTCCAGAGACCGTCATTTTAAAAGTGAGAAAAAGTGGTACATACCAATAGACAAGTTCAACTTTTACATAACTTCAAAAAACTGTCATTTTTTACGAAAAGAACTAGGTTCTAAACCAACGATACTTGTTTCAGAAAATTTTTTGCAGATAGACCACTATACCTTTCAGCCCTCTAATTGTGCCATTATTGACACTTTTAGTTCCATGCCCGTCATAGAACGGGGAAATCAAGTTGGGCATTGAAATTGCTGGGGCTGAGAGTGTTAATCACCTGCAACAGAATAAAACTTTTTGAGGTGATCTATTTCCTCCCCATATCTCTGCCACATTTACATCAAAAGTTGTTGGAGAGGTAAGTTAAGCAACTTTTGTGGGTCGTCCAACACTTGGGAAGTTTCTTTCTCGCCAACATAATTTGTTTTAATTTTATTTTAAACCCATGTTAGCCTTCAGAAACGCCAATGTCCTTGATAATAATAAAAATGTGTCAACAAATCAATGAGGAATCCTTTACAAGTGAAATTCTCATTCCTCGATCCATCTGGTCCCAAACCAAGGCACAATGGAAACAATCGAAACCATCATGCTCATCATGCTATAGACAGTAATAAGTATGGCCAGACCAGAACCTGCCTTGGTCATGAACAAAGGGTATTCCGAACCAGGCAATCTTGTAGGGGGATGCCATAGCTGTGGAATCAGAGATTCACAACCAACTATATCGATATTTGGCAGTTCATCCGCAAGATGTCCCTGTCTGCAATCATAGGAAGCGCTCCTAATAGAGCGGAAATGGTGAATTCGATATGGAAAAAATTTCCTTTTTCGATACGAAGGAAAACGAACTTTTAATACTTTACTGCAATAAAGAGTCATCTCTCATCGTCTTGAACTTCTCGGCCCATATAATTCTTTTATGCTTCTTGTGGTCGGCTCATTTGGGACGCAGCATTGCAAAGCCTACTGTGCTGCACTCCCGCGATACCAGGACTTCATAGGGAGTCTGCGGGATCAGGACGGGGAACGGAACGAGACCGCGAACGAAAAGGGGCAGGACTTGGCATCCGTTCCCGACCTAGTGGAGGAAAATGAGTTTTCAGAATACGGAGGATGCTTGCAGCGGCCGAATAAAAGAGGATGGCGCGGAGGTGAGTGCATTCAACAAGGCTTTGTCCGCAGTCTGAGATCTTCTGTCACTGTTATCTTGGCGTCCAGCTTCACTTGGAGATTGGAACCTATGTTAGATGCGCCGTTTTTATTTCTGCTAAAATAAGAGTGGCTTTTGAATGTACTAAGTTTCTTGATATATGAATGCCTCAATGTGCAGAAGCTCTTAATCCAGAGTTAGGTGCATTGGTACAAATGTACCCCGGCTGGTTTAGGAGTTGCAACGTGTGCAGTTGATGATTTCCTCATTCCCGCTTTCAGTATTCTCTTCGCAGACTTGATTGAAGAACTCCACGAGGTTAGCAAATCTCATGGCTGCTAGCCTCGCTCTTGATGCCTAGATGTTGACAGACCGTCTCGGGTACAACTGCACTCCACGCGACTAATAGCGTTACTCTGGCAGCGCGCCGAACTATGGGCTAAGAGGAGTCGTCATTTCGGGTCAGTTTGACTCACCTGTGATAATAGAGCATGCCAGAATCTCCTGCAGTCTGGTTCCGTTCCTCTCTGAATTGCAGAGTTGCCAAAATGCGAATTTTCGCTTTTTTTTCGTACCCTTGCTTTTCTATGAGAACGAACTTTTTCACCTGCGGCAAGAGAGGTGGAAGAACAAGTCCAAGAACTTGATGTGCATCATGCTCTGCAAATGTCGCTTTTGTGTTTAATGACCGAAAGAATTTTCAAAATTGGAATATCCGAGATAGATGGTCTACTATTGGGAAATTTTTGGAAACATTTGAAAGATATACAACACGGGTAATTTAAAATATATCTAGAGAACGAGACTTCCAGTCATAAATCCATACTGCCATTGTTCATGTTGGCTCAATAAATTAGGGGTTACTTCTAAAATGCCTGTATTTTTTTTTAACAAGGGCAACGATCCTCATGTAATTTTAGTGTCACACTCTCGTCCATTGTCCTTGTTTCTAAATAGAAATGGTTGAAATTGGTCAAGAGCATCCGAGGATACGAGCACTTGAGAACGACCTGTGAGAAAACCGGCTGGTTTCGTTGATGAAGTCTTCCCTCGCGAGATCCTGTCATGTGCGCTTGACAAGCAAGACGTCCTAGCGAGCGCCAACTTCTCTTTTCGTTTTTTAAGCCAGTTTTTGAACGTCTGGAGGGAAGAACGGGTTTTCATGTGCATCAGCCCTGCTGAAAAAACCTCACTACAAACTCATGAGGTCTCATGAGACCTCATGACTTTCTCATGAGATCTCACGAATTTCTCACGAGATTGTCCGAATATCTCATGAGGAAACCCTCATGATGTAATCCTCATGAGGAAATTCACGAGGTCTCACGACCTTCTCATGAGAATTGTGCGGTTCCTCATGAGGCTTCGAAACGTCCTCATGAGGATCGAGGCCTCATGAGACCTCTTGAGACCTCTTGTTCGAAAACCTCNACTTCAGACAATTCTGGCCTACAAGATAGAATGACGTTTTGAGGATGGAATAAATGACAGTTGTTTAATCGTACATATTCTTTCGTATATGATTACTTCTCTTTTAAGGACTCGCGGGATCTTCCAAGCGGAGTCCCATGAGACTTTTCGTGGCTATTGGGCCACGAGGCAAGTGGCGCCTCTATGCGAAAACCCCATGAAGTCAACCTCATGAGATATCTGTTTCAGACCTCATGAGGTCATTCTCATGAGACCTCTGTCCGAAAACCTCATGAGAATCTCATGAGGTTTCCTTTTGAGATTCTCATGAGGTTTTTTTCAGCAGGGAGCGCACGTTTATTAGTTGAAAATTTATCCTCCACGTGAAATTTTTTGTTCGAAAATGGCAACGATTAGATGGGATTCTCATTTTTACTGAACAACAGCGACTGCTCATGCAAAGCGATTTTCCGACCGGTCATTTTTTAAATACTCGTGTCTCCATAACTCTCGATTAATTTCAACCAGTCCTTGCAGAAACAAGGTCCCCTTACAAAAAGTCCACCTGTTGGACCATGGGCGAGCCAAACGAGGACGGGAAGGGTTCCCCGGGGAACAAGGGGGAAACAGGTGGATGAGGAGGAGGGTGGGTAAACGGACACCTGGGGTACTCGGGGAGAGCAGCTTTATTATCCGGACAGGAATTGGGTGATCTCGCGAGGATACAGACCTCGCCCAGTCAGCAATTTATCCCCGGGTTAAGTGTGTTCTTCTCTGCACGGTCAGATGTTCCAAGCTTGGCCCACGTTCATGAGCCACACATGTGCACGTGCGCCACGGATGTAATATGCATAAGGCGTAATCTAAATGTCCGCGTTTTCTGTGGCACCCAGTCTAATACATCCGTGGGCCAAGTGTGACTTATGTGTATGGCAAGTCTGCGACAAGCAGAGCCATGATTGCGTATCCACGTGTGCAAGCATGGTACGAACGAGCTGTATGCATGTGCCACTCCAAATTTTGTCTGGTTTATCTGCGGCAACCTAATCGTATTACTAATTATAGTACGTTTCAAGTATAGTACGTTCCATCCCGTGATGTTGCATGTACAGGGTGGCCCATTTAAAAGTGGACCCGCTCAGCACTCGTTGGCAGCGAAGGTTATTGGAAGTGAATGAGCGCGCGTTGTAGATAGTATGATACCGGGTCCACTTTTAAATGGGCCACCCTGTAGTATACACGAATTCAATTCCTAGTTTCCTCATTTCAGTCTCAAGACGAAGAA
The DNA here is from genome assembly GCA_905338385.1 of Darwinula stevensoni. Lineage (NCBI taxonomy): Eukaryota > Metazoa > Arthropoda > Ostracoda > Podocopida > Darwinulidae > Darwinula > Darwinula stevensoni. Next base: position 39,495 of record CAJPEV010000816.1, on the reverse strand, counting down.
CCGGGGAAGTGTATTCGCGAACACGTTGTTCTAGAACTACTTTTGGATGAGATTATCTTGTTCAAGTGAAGATTCTCATAGGGAATATGAGCTTGTTTATAGCCTGGGCTCCATGAATCTGTCTTGAATATAGGGATAATAAATGATGAAGTGCCCGCGCTTATTAATTTCTATAATGAATGAGTCAGATTGCATTAGTGCGTGAAACATCCATGTCCGCCAAGGGCGGGCTAAGTGTGAAAGACCTTCCCGAGCCACAGATAGTCAAACCACTGAAGAGCCACAGAAATGCCACAGCTTCCGCAGATACGCCGATCTATGGTCACACATACACTGCTGACTGGGCGTACAGGTAATTTCAAAACATCACCAGGGGTTGATGCTTTTGATGGGAAATTTATTCATTTTTTGCGGTCAAACTACTAATTGAAACACTCGATCAGTTATAGTTGCCTCCAAATCTAGGGAACATCCAGAAAATTTTGCATGAAAACTCTAAGAAGACTCTTGTGGATGTTATTAAATTATCCAATCTCAGCTTCCGTGCAGTTCGTGACGGAAATTTTTCATTTAATTAATCGATTAAACTGATTGAATTGTATGTTCCAAATATCCATTGAGACAAATGGAAGATAGAGAACTATTCACCATATATCTCAACAGGTTAAACCTGCAGGTCTTCCAGCATATTTTAATGCGTCTTCTCCAAAACCATGAATCTCAACGACTACGGAGAACAATAGGTGGGAGTGACACCGAACCAGCGCCCTCGCTCTGAATCCCGTTGAAAGAGAACGCCATCTCACACCCAGTGTAAGATGGCGAAATCCAAGTTCTATGCGAGTGCCAGTGAATTCCCTTCAGTGAGAAATACAGTGGGATGTATATATCCCTGAAAAGTAGACGGCTGCCTAGGCCTAGTAACTTAGATTTGCTGGATTGATAGGGATATTTCAGTAACTTCGGCTGGATGATCTGGAGAACATACACCTGGGGGGGACCAACTACTGGATGTACACCTGGGGGATATCTACCTGTTTCCAAAACATCTAGGTGGAAATCCCCCAGGTGCACTTTTTTGTCCACCCCTTGAGGACATTTTGCAAGGGTCAGCAGATGTGTGCGACACGAAAACCGCACCCATATCCTCGTTAAAAAGATCCAGGAATTTTGAAAGTGGTCACCAAACTGTGAACAAGACCACTGTGATCTAGACAATAAACAGACATTCTAATTGCAAGGAATGCTCGACTCAAATAATTGTTAAAATATATTTGCTGCAAAAACGATGTACACCGTTACACATATTGCCCTTGGCAATATTTAGGTTATCAAAAGCCATTCTTTCGAACAGTCGACTTGGGTTAGTCGTTCATATGAAGGTTGAAAGTGCGTAAGTGATGTACCGCTTAAGTGAAATGTTGTAAAACTTTTCTCAGCAGAAGAACATCGTATTTCAATGAGAATCAAAAAACCATCTATGAGAAAATATATGTATAATGCCTGAGTTTCCTTCCGCCGATGACGATGTTCATGACGTCAACGAAAGATATAAAGAATCTGTAATTTACATACTGTTTCAACTGACAACAACTCAGTCAGCGATCGAATACTCCAGAGACCTCATCTCTCAATTCCACCTAGATTCAGCTCAAGAACACTTTTATTAATTGAGGCAACCAGTCAAGCTCTTCCGAGCTCCAACGTTAGTGGCGAAAACATTACGCATGACGCCATAAATAGCACGAAATTCATGAAGAAGTATGATCTGTTCTCCATGAGGGTAAAACAAGGACTGAGTCGGCCGGCCTCCCCGACGACTCAGACGGATAGGAATGGGCGGGGCCAATTTGTGACGCAAATCATGACGTATTCCGTTTCTCGTACTCCCTCCCGTCTCGAGAACGTGATTCCGCAAACCCGCGAATGACTGAGAAAAATTTGGCATGCCTCCTCTCCCACTCCGTCGCGGCTGTCTACTCTGTTTCTATTGTCTCCCCTTTTCTCATTCCAGCAATGAGCTTTCTGGCCTTGGTTCCTCCTCTCAAGACTTTCTCACGATGGACAAGGTCATCTGTCTTCGCTAACACTCCTCTTTAACCCATTCGCTTTGCTCTTGCCCAATTGGGAAAGGGGGCCGAAAACTGTTTTAATTATTTTAAGTAGATTTTGTCCATTCACGAGGCACCTGTGGATCAAACCAGACATTTCCCACTAAAATGTAACCATGGCAACCAATTAGTTGTCTAATTGTTACAGCTGATATCGTTGATTGGGTGCTGTTTTGAATGTTTTCAGGCAAATAGGAAAAAAAATTCGTAGGCGCCGAATGGGTTACATTTTGGAAAATATTGAAATATGTGCAATAGTCCTTCCCGTGGAATTGGAACGCGGAATTCTCTCTTAGTCGTTGGCTTCCTTCCTATGACTCTTAAAAGTTTTAAATGTCATCTGGCATGCTGGCGCCTTCTCCCAGGGATAAAAAGAAAGGGGAAAGAATCTTCAAATTGCTTCTTCGACCTCGAGCCACGGTCTGCAGACTCGCTAACGTGAAGCACAATTGTTACGCTTGTCTATTAATTAACTGACTGCATAACTCAACTTGAAACTCTGTCTCCATCAGAATGTCGGGGTCTGCTTGACACCTTGCCGCTGTTTCAGTCAGTCGGCTGATTGGTGGACGACTTGTGACTTGTAATGGGAAAAAATCGTCTTTTTTGTTTTTACCTCATACTCCGGTGGGAAAACAGTGCACGAAGTTTAAATTAACAAAAAAAGTTTCCTCCCCATTCCGTTGAAGGAGAAAACAAAAGCCCTTTTGCTGGCAAAGAATGATCCTCTTTCCTCCAGTGAACTTCAGCAACGCAAAAACGCAGCATATCCTACTCGCGTCCAACATAAACTCTCACCTGTGGGGGGCCGTCCTTTACTGCTGCGATCTTCTGGACCCAGAGCGCATGCACGACAAGAGAAAGGAAAGAATTCAACATCTTTGTAACTTCGGTGCTGTGGTTGTGACGACGTGAGAATTTTTCTATTGCAGTCGACTGGCTACTCGAAGGAGTGCCTTTGACATGTGCTGCGTTATCATTCCTCTCTGGACCTCTCAAAGGCATTCTGGACGGTGGAAGTGGTAAATCCCAGGTGTCTCAAACACAGGAACTTCATCCGTGATCGATACCAGGAAGCGACTCACTGCAATCGGCAAGGACATGCATGCGCTATCTTCTACCTTTCTTCCGCGAAATATATGCAGTATAATCAAGATCGTTTCGTCCCTTCCCGTTATGTTGGAGACTTCACGAAGACTTCCGCCTGGAGAATCAGGAGTATAAATGATCGATGATACAGTCGATGACCACACGCAGTGGCAGGATTAGTCTGCCACAGTAGTAGGAATGGTCTGGTGTGAACTGCCACACGCAGTAATAAGAGTGAGCAACACATGAACGGAATCCCTTGATAACGTCCCTTGAAAAACATCCTCATAAGAACACATCCGCAGAAGAGTGCCTGCTTTCATCTCGATTCGTGAAAAAAAAAGACCTGGAGTGGAGGTGGGGGGGGGGGGGGGGGGGGAAAAAAAAAAGCTCCGGGGCATTTCACATCCACTTGCTGATAACCCCGACTGAAACGACCAGCCTATCAAAGATGATGCAATCATTAGGGCGATATTATGTTCGGTATTTTAATCAGATCTACCAGCGTACAGGGACGTTGTGGGAGGGGGAGGGAGAAAGAAAAGCTCCACGTCATCGAATTTTCACAATTGAAAGAAAATTTTGATGGGTCCTCTCCACTGGAAAGACACGTATTGGAGTGAAGGTGAAAGGGGCACGAATGAAGTCCATCTCCCGTTCTCCTTGTCGAATACACGTACATGAGCTGAGGCCCTGAGCCCCGTCGGACTCTGAAAGCTCTAATTGCACATATAATGTAGAAATATGGGGAGAAATTCCAAGGTATTCATATGGACCAGAAGCTTCTCCGATATCCACCATGACGGAAGTGATACTATAGCACATTTTCGTGTGAAATTCATTCGAGAATAATTAACACGAGAGGAAAATCAACACGAAATTAACACGAGACGAAACGTTTTGTTTTTGCAACTTATCTTTCACCAGCGAATATTCCGAGTTAAGGTACACGCGTCGTAGAGTTTTGAGGAATTTGGGTGGATTTGGATTCCCCCCGTCGGGACACAGAATTTCGATAAACCCGCGGGGGGTTTCGTGGAATCGTCTGAACGTCGTGTGAGCGTCCACACACCCGAGGGTGATTCCAAATTTCCCTCGCTCAAAAATTGCCCTTCCCACGGCTCCACTCGTCCCACCGCGGGCGATTCCTCTTCCGAGTGTGCATGGGTTTGTCGAAGCGAGAAGAGTGCGCGCTGTCAGCCTCTAATGAAGAAAGAGACGCGTGGAAGATGAAAGAGGCGAATCGTAACGTCGACAAAGGGAGAAGTCACTTAAAATCTCACTCCACCCGTTTGGATGTTTTCGGGGACTCCCGCCGGTATGAGAGAGCTCGAGGAATCCCGTCCGGGAGATATCATAACGGGTGTCTAATCCCCGGTGCCTAAACCCCATTCCTCGAACCCTCTATCGACGACCGTTCTGCAGGAATGCGCCGCACGAGTGAGCCGTCGAGGTGCCCGATGACGTCACGGTGTCCGTCAACGCTTCAGGGACGAAAAGATGTCAAGCTGGTGGGCATTCGGGATCTATCTGCAAGAGCAAGAAGTCGTCTCGGGAAACCTGTCACCTCTCCAAATGACGTTCGTAAATTATTGACTGCTTTATTTTAAAAAAAGGAAATGGAAAACGCAAAATTTAATCCCCCCGCCCCCCAGGGTTTCTTGATTGTTTTCCCCAAGGAATAAAAAAATAATGAAAGCCGAGGCAGCAAAACCGAATGATTTGGAATCAATTGGATACGATGGAAGGATTTCGAGACGATTTCACTAAACCGCGCACGTTAGTCGAGATTCTATATCCCATTAAGGAGATTCTGATTCCCTCTGAATTCCTCATCACAGTTCGACTAAAGGACGTTGACTGCCTGAACCCGCATCGGAAGGAGATAACAGGACAGGAGTGGATCATTTGGACGATGGTTCAATTTTTTGCTCTTGGACGGATCCCCTCGTGCGTGACTTTCGCAACCCACACCCTCTTCCACGCATTCCTCATCTTCACTGGTTTTAGCTCGTGCGTGGCGGCGGGCGAGGAGGGTTTTATGCGCAACGAGGATTCCGTTCTCTCCCGTCCCTGCACAAGCGGGTCTCATTTTCTGCCTTTTTTCCACGTACCTGTCGATTCTCACGCCTATTGCGTGAGACTCTCTCTTTTTTTGCGCAATGCAACGCACTCACGCCAGGTCTGAGAATTCTCACGCATTCCATTCGCTGCCCGTCAGCATGGCAACTGTTGATTAGTGTGAAACGGATTTATGCGGTGACGCGGCGGCGGATGCGAGGGAAAACGACCTCCCTCCCCCCCTTTGGTCCTCCTATACATTTGTCTTTCACTTCCCAGAGCATCCGTAAATGATACATGGCAAGCAAAAGGATTAAGGGTTTTCTTTCATCAGCCTCTTCTCATGCTATCTTCTCTTTCACTCTTCACTTGCTTAGTAATCCCCCGCCCCCCCCCTTCACCGCTCGCCAGTCTGCCTGGCAGTCCCTTTAAGAATAATTTATGAATCCGCGATTGCGGAAGAGTAAACTGCAAATCTCACTCCAAATCGACACGAGTCTTTCTCTTGCCTTCATCACAAGGTTGACAGGTATGTTTTATAGTACTCCTAATGATCCAATCGACTATATTTGGGAGTTATCTAGAGATTGAACCGAAGACTTCGCACCCCCATCGAATCTAGAGGATTCTCCCTCTGGCATCTTCCGAGGCGGAGGAACAGTTGGAAACGGAGCGATACGGAAAGATGGCATAAGGCAGGTCATGCCTGACTCAATCATGCATATTCACTTCAATAAGAGCTCAAGGAGTATTTTATTTTTATTTTTGATGGGGAGGAGAAAGAACGCTCGAAGAGGTTTGGTCCAAGTACGTATACAGATCACCTTAGAAAATACGTATGCTGTGGAGAAGTCGTAAGGTTCGGTTTTATTTGATTAATTATTTATTCATTTATTTTAAAGGAACGATGATTTCCCACACTCATCAATTGCGTTCATACTCACGCATGAACGTTAAAATCGGTATACTTCTTTCCAGGGGCCAGATCTTTGAGCCTGCCAAGTTTTGCGCTTAATGATCCAGTACTTCCGGAGATCAAGTAGTACGTGGTTGGGGTTCTTCTGGAGACGGTCCACACCATACGGAAAAAAAACTACCGAACCGCTTTCAATCAATTTGCTGTTTTTTTTCTTGACGGTGTTTCTTTAGGGCATTGCAAGCAGTGAACCATTGTACTTGTGGCACAGAAACCTGCCTTGCGTGAACAATCTGTCTTTACAAATGAATTTTGTGTTGTTCCGTTTCAGCACCACGAGCGTATTTTGGAGGTATCCTAGTGTGCACAGAAGTACTGAAAAGCAGTTGCAAAAGCCCGCGGGCTGTCCAAGAGCGAAACTCAGCGACACTTTTGCAGTACTTCTCTTTCCTCATGGTCCACTGGAAGTTCACTACCTTGCAGTGGCCCATCCAGAGTGTATATTAGTGGGGGGGGGACTGCGAGATGCACAATTTCACTTGGTGCGTGCGCCCTCGAATAGGCAATACAGCCATTCGTCTTCCACTTCCGCGGAAAATCATAACTTGAACGGAATCTCAGCCGAAAGTTCATTTTCCTGGACTATTATTTTTTATCTGAAACAAAAATCGGGACCCATCACGATTCCGAAAGCGGAAGATTATTTGGGGGGGGGGGGCGAATTTCCCTTCTTATTAGTTTGAAACCTTCAAGGCTGCGAATAAGTCCGATATTACTAAACGCAACGATTTTCATGGATGAAAGTTTTGCTTCGGTGAAACAGCTTGGTCACCTAACTATATTACCATTTAAAAATTAAACCTAATTTAATTTAATTCCAACAAACCTGATCAAATGTACTTTAAAAGTTACTCATCTACTGACACGGACTACAGCTTTGGTTGCACAACTCATCAAAAGAGGAACAAATTTTCCCTCATCTGTCAACCAGTGTTACGTAACTAATACACTGGGCTTTCAATTTTGCGCCACTGCACTCCCATTCCCCAACACCCTAATCAAGAGGAAACGTGGAATCAAGTTGGTTTTCACATTTTGGTTGAGAATGAGGCTCAAGCCTGGGCACTGGGCTTCAAATTGTGGAAGTCACGTTTACGTGGTAGATGAAGGTAGCACTGCTGCAATAATGGCATAACTGAAAGGGAGGGATTTTTTTGTGCAACAGTAAATACGAATTATTCGTTTTTGACCATTTAGGACCCTCCTTGAATACATGCCTCTACGAAATGTCTGATGGAAATATCGGTCCACCGACGCCTTGCATTTTGATTGGGTGCATCACGGACTAATAGGAGCGGGCCAGAATTTATCTGCGCTCCTAACTCTCTGGGCAAACAAAACTGTGGAACATGGTTTCTGTTTCAGCTGAAATGTCTGTTAATGGTTAATCCAATTTGGCTTTTGATACACCATTTTAGCTCAACTTCGTTGCCCTTACTTTGAATTTGATCGACTCTCACACTGGTCCCGCATCAGGAATAGACCAAACACTTCTATACTGTTCATGTCCCCAATCCTCACAACATACAAGAAAGAGATTCTTCCAAAAATGTAGTCTTGACCAACTAACAGACCAAGCATCTAATCTGAATGAAACGAGAATGATCAACAGAATCCATCGCTTGCAATTCCATCATTATCATCTTCAAATCATCCAGGGGCAGAAGGAACAAGAAAAACGGAAACAACTGGTAAAAAAAACACAGAATAACAAACAAAAACTTTACAGGAGGTGGGGAGCGAAGTGAGAAAGATTTGGTCCTTCAGGTTCACACAAAATTTTCTGGCATCTTCACTCACTCATTTTCCTTTGAAAAACAAAAAACATGCAAGCCAACAACCAGTCACAGCTCAGGATCCATTATATACAGAGAAGGCATCATCACGCTGCTTGTTTCTGCATGCTTAAATGAGATCGTTTCATTCATCAAATCATCAACCTTATCGAGCAACTGTTTTGTCATTCATCTCATGCAGCAACATTCAATCAAACACAGACCTACAGCCTAAGTTGCTCATTTGCTTTTTTTGTTTTTTTTTCTTATTTTCAAAGGAATTTTTTATTTACAATATGTACATTGTCAAATTTTTCAAAGGACATTCTTTCAAAATAAGTATTTTCTGCACAAAAATGTATCAGGGAAAAGTCCATTATTTACAAGGTCATGCTAGCAATGCCCTCGCTCCTCGAGCCTTCCATTCTTGAGCAGAAAAAAGCAGGGAAATCTACTGTTCGTGTCTTCTGGGGCATGTCAGCCTGGACTCTTCATCTCAGCTGGGAAAGGCTTTTGCAAGCTCAACTTTCTCTCCCTTTTTTTTGGGGGGGGGGAAGGTCAGCTATAAAAAACTGTACAGAGTGTACCTAAGGGAAAGGAAAAAATTTCACAATTCCCCCCGATACAATTCCTCTCTTGATTTATACATGGAAGGGCTGAGATATCACAGTCTCTGGTAGGAGTCGAATACAATAAAAAAAACGGAAATGTACATCTAGGCTACAACGGCTGTGGTACAGTATGCCACGTGAAGCGTAGACATGTCAGTACATGGGAATTTATCACACTCTCACAAGCACAGTTCTTCAGTAAAACAAAATTTCATCTTGCTCCTTGATCATTTGATATTATGAGTGGGGGAGAAAGGAGTTCCTCCAGACAGTTGAGGTATGAGGAATTACAGTGCCTGTTGCTTTCAGTACGGGAATGTACCATGTCTACCATAATTGATGATTGCAAAAACCTTCCCAGTCAGAGCATACACTAACCTTTTCATTCCTCATTTTTCAAAGTCGTCCCAGACTGAATCACACATGCGAGTTCAGATGCAAAAACAAGACACAAGTTTCCCGCATGGAAACGAATGCAAATCAAGAAACATAACATGGTTAAAAAGGGGAGAAGCAGCAAAATGAAACGGTGAAACAAGGAGGGAGAAGTTCACAGCCCAGTCAGTGGCCCTCCTATGGGACCCAGTTCATTGTTCTTGAGGAAATACTTCTCAAGCTTTGCCAGAATGTGCTTCCCGTACGTGTATTTTCGAAGAGTGGCCACATGAGGCTTAATTTTACTCATCAACAGTTTCCGCTGCTGTGGTTCGGCCAGGTCGAGCATCTTCTGCACGACGTAGTTAGCATACTGGTCCTTCATCATTGTTTGCAGTGGGCCTGAAGGACTGCAATGGAGAAATGACAAGAGTATCAGCAACACACTACCTGAATCACTTAGATGGAATGCACAAAGAATTCAGCTCACCCATCACTGTACATGCAGACTTCTTCTATGAGGAGGCTCCGCTCAGCACGAGTTGCCCATTGGATGCACTTCTCCACAACATTGGAAGCAAACTTATGCTGGGAAAGTGGCAAAACTTTCCCTCTGACAACTCCTATTATCTTGGATTTGTCTTCTGGTTTTCCATGCTCTGCATGAAGAATGACTTTTAGAATGGAGTTTTCATGAAGTACCAGAGTCAAAGTAAAAAGTGGCAACCTGGAGTATCTTATAATTAAATAATTTTTGATGCTCACCCAAAACATGTTGAACAACATAATTCCCATATTGATCCTGAATTAGTTGCTCTGTGTGTGCATGCAGTTCTTCAAGGATTGGGGTGGTTTGTTCAGGAGTGCAGTGCTCCAATATCCTCTGGATAACACGACATCCATATGGATGGGTAGACAGGGCAAACACCTTTGAAAGGCAGATAAATTAAAATCAATACAGTTTCAAAAACACCTAGAACTTTTACCGTATGAGCAATTCTCAGCTCTCATTGACTGAGATGATCAGACTACCAATACTGCAATGAATCAATCCTATCAGATCAGAGGAATACAAAGAAAGGTTTGAGGGGATACATTTGGTTTCTAAATACAAAGTTATTCAGACAATGTGACTCAGCGTATTCTCTTCATAAGATTGACATCCAATGTTCACAGCTTTATTGATGGCAGTGGGCTACAATTCACTATGTGCTAAATATATTTTGGTTTCCTTAAACAGCTGCTCAAAATTTTGCAAAAAATTTGATTAACTATTGGCCTACAGATGGATTTCATTCACGTACATATGTAATTGCCATACTCTACTAATCTGGAGATCAGAGTCCATAGCAGGTTGGAGAGTGACTCCAAGTTATCTTGACCAACTTGTATTTTTATTTTTTAAGAACAGATTGGGGTGAAGACCAATATAGTAGATTCTATTTAGGAGGAAATTAACCCTTCAAAGAGCAAGCTTTTTCTGGAATGTAGTGATTTGCACAGATTGCCAAGAATATTGTGTTAGATATGAAATAAGTTGGGTTAGGGTGGGTTTAAGGGTTTTGCAGCACATTCAAGGGGAAGTCAGAGAACCTATTGGTAAGTTTGTACTCCTTAAGAGGTCAATGGAATAGGGAAGAAATAGTATCTCCACTGAAATCACAAGTTGTTGGATCTCTTTAACACCATCCAATGAGGAACCAATAAGGGTTAGGAGAGGAAATTTAAATCTGTCATACTGGACAGAAATGATATTTCAACCAACCATCAGGAGGGGGCAGGGATAGACTAGTCACCTGCCATTTCAAGCAATTTCAGCCATATTGAATGTCTAGGACAGTAGGTCTTGGAAAGCAGACTTTTTTGTTGTTGAGATTATGGGGTTAAGAATTGAATGAGGCATCACTGAACCATTTACTTTCATTCCCACAACCTATCTCTCCCCCCATTACTCATGCAATTCTTCCTCTTACCCTGGAGTTAACAGACATCTTCATGTCCTCCTCTGCTTCTTTCTTGTAACCCACAATTTTAGCAGAAACATTAGAAAGAGCTGAGGGTCAGCAGAGAAGTTATGTCTAAAAAGGGTATATAAACTGTAAATGAGGGCTGTTGACAAACTTCTTGGACCAATTTCACCAGGGTACCTCAATTGTTCAGAAACCAAACCATCCCAGGAAGAGAGGCTGCATTGATAATAGAAGCAGGGGCCACCAATGGTTTTAGAGAAAACCTGAAGGACCTATATGCCAAACCACAAGTTCAAAAAAGATTGACTTGAATAAGTCATATACCTACTCCTTTACATAAAGGGCATTGTGTATGCCCTCCATGCTACCTGAAGTTACTGGAAAATTTGAGCGATTCAAGTGTTCTCAAGCAAAAGGAACCCATTCTGAGGGCCAAGAAGTTGCCCTTTCCACAGAGTATCCTTAAAAAAAAACCTACCTATTTGAAGAGACCAAGAACTTTTGCAAACTTGCTTACAATTCCATTTCTATTCCTATAGACTTACTTCCTCTTTCTTTGTCCTACACTAAGCAGAATTCAGCATCATGTCCCTTTGAAGAAGGGACATGATGCTATTTGCTTGCAAGCCAAATAACAAAACTAAGCTAGATCTGGGCCTGACACTCCTACCAAAAAAACACAGGCTTACACTTGCAGAGCAGTGTGGAAGGGATTGTTTGAAGGGGTATCAACCAAGGAGGTTGTACTGCACCCCATGCTTCCAATGCATGCTCAACAGTGTGCTCTGAAGCAAAAGTAATGACATAAGAAGGAACGGACCTGTCCCTGAAAAGCATTGATGATGAACTGCAAAGCTGATGGATCCACACACTCGATGCATTTTTGAACCACATGATTCCCATTTTGATCCTTGACACATTTCAACACATGATTGTCCAGTTCTTTCACTAACTCCTTCTGTTGTTCAGGAGAAATGGATTCCAAAGCCTTCTGGATCACACGACAACCATACATCTGGAGCGCCAGGGGCAACACACTTCCTCGTACCTGAATCACCAGAACAACATGAATTTCTGCAGAGCAACATTAAGATAAGATTCTTTCAGTGAAAAAATAAAACAAAATCGAACCTTCTGTGCAAGTGCAGTCTTCTGTTCAGCCGTCCCAAACTCAAAAAACTTCTGAATGACATAGTTGCCAAACACATCTGTCATGAGGACATATGCTGCAGACACAATTTCATTAAATACCATTTGTTTCTCAGGGGTGGATGCACGTTCTAGTTTTTGCTGAATGAAGCGAGACCCATGTTGGTCTTGTGAGAATTCCACAAAATGGTTTGTCAAATCACGCAGACTGAGGGAGGGAAATCGATTGTTCCTGAAAAACCAAAGCATTCCCACTATATGTTACCAGTCAATTGCAAGAGAAAAGTCAAAGAGAACATGACCCACCTGAAATCTTCAAGTAGTCGACTCCTACCAGATGGTTTTTCCATTGGAGGTCTCCTGAGGTTCTGGGGGAATAGTCCACCTGACCAGCCCATACCTAGAAAAAGGCAAATAAATGATGAATGCATGTGAAAACCTGAGGGTGAAATGAAGTGCAACTAAGGACTGACCAGAAGAGAGTCCAGATCGGAATTTGTCGGATCCAGGAGTGGCTGGGACTGGGCGTGTTGGACCACCAAATAATGCTCCAAATGGCAAGCCACCAGCTCCTCCTGGAAGCGTTGGTGTGATGGGTGGCGGTGTCAAATTCCCACCTGCAAGCCCTGCAATATCGTTGATTTGAACGTCAAGCTACACCCCAACAGTCAACAGCTGGATAGTTTTTGATCAATGACTTCTCACCCAATGGTCCAAAAGTCTGAGACCACTTCCCACCACGGTAATCCATTGACGAGGGGAAACCAGAATTGTTTCTTTCCATGGAATCTCGTCGTCCATTACCACCCACACCTACAGTTGAGAAGGGATCTAATGAAGAGTTTCAAATTTGGTCTCATGAAAGCCACAGTTGAGTCTGCTACAAAAGTGAATTTCAAAACTGCATGAGTCTCAAATTGATAAAACTAGACTTGTACACACCAGGAGTTCCATTAGGATTCATAATCACTGAGGCTGGAGATATGAGTCGCAATGGGCCACCACTCCGCATGTTGCTCATAATGAGGGATCCACTTTGGTCATAATATGCTGGGATCACCTGGTATCCATTTCCCTGCATCTACACAAAAAATAGTTCATGAATGATAATAAGCATGACTAATGACTCCACAACCAGACTTCAGGAAAAATAAGTCCATGCCTGTCCAGCAGCAGCTGCTGCTGCAGCAGCAAGGACATCAACAGGTGAAGAGGCTGTCTGTGATGGGGAGAGGGCTCTGCGGGACTGAGGTAAGTGATTTGGACTTCCAGCAGGACCTGGTCCTGGTCCACCACCACCTCCCCCAGCTGTGCTCACTCCTGGGCTACCTTGTGCTGTTGCTGCTGCAGCTGCTTGAAGCAAATTTGCTGGATACATTCCCCATGGTGCCACCCCATAATATTGTGGCATAGCTGTTCCTGCCAACACAAGTCCAGGCTTAATGATGCAGTGCTCTGGCTGTCACCCAAGATATTCAGATGATCAATCACGATCAAGTTTTTGGATTTTTGGCAAAAATAAATTAAACATGTGATAGTAAAGAAAGAAGATATACCTGCAAATAATGTGCCTAGGTAGGGATCTTGAGGATTGATCACATATGGTGTTGCACCAAAAGGTCCAGGAGCAGTAGGAGGAATCCCAAGCTGTTGGTACTGCTGAGCCAACAAGGGATGCTGAGGCATGGGAGGGCCACCATTTCCTCCACCCCCCCCTCCTCCCCCACCCCCCCCTCCTCCACCACCTCCAGGCCCACCTCCACTGCCAGGTCCACCTCCATTTCTGTACAGCTACAAAAAAAAAAGTTTGATGTACCATCACTGACTATAATGCCATGTGGGTATTCTGAGAAAACCACAGAAATTTTTCTTTGACATAACACAAACAAAATCATTATACCAAGGAATGAGAAAAACCTTTGTATGACTGCTCAGTTTGAAACTGGCATCATACTTCACATGAAAAAATTACAATATGTCTGACTTAAAAACATCACTCATGACTCAAAATGAGGGTGACATTTTCACACAATTACTTCTCCTATTGTTGATGCCAGTGTCAAAATGCTGCAATAGAAACATTCCTAACTTAAAAACAAGAGACAGACTGATATATTGGTTGGCAATATAAATCTACCAATATAGGCATATTAGTATTTACATCGATTCTACTTCTGACATCGGCAAAAATCTGATTGTTTGAAAGAGTCTATGTAAATCTACCAATATAGGCATATTAGTGAGTATTTTTACATAGACTCTTTCAAACAATCAGATTTTTGCGATATCAGAAGTAGAATCCTGCTTGATCTATACAGTGAAAGAAAATATGACTAGGACTATCGTTTTCACACCCATATGGACACCAAGACATGTGATACAGCCAATATGGCATCATCCAAGAGGCAAGGAATTGCTGGTCTTTTGCTCTGCTTGTGTTCCTGGTCTGGCTGATAGAGACAGAACTTCACTCTAAGGCCTATGGTTTGCAGCCTAACTTCATTGAGTTCATAAAGGAGAATTTGAAATAAAATGAAGCTGTCCTGTTGATTCTTCAATATGGTTTTGCGTATGCTGAAATATCAGCCAATGTTGTATCAGATATTGGCTTCATATATTGACCAAAGTTGGAATCTGTAAAATCCAATTTTGGTTGATCTATTAAAAACTACTCAAACTGAAAGCCACATACTGTACTACCATTCATCCTCACAGAGTCCATGGGAGGTGTTCATTAGGCTTAACTAAAACAGCCCTTAAGTTGCAGCAGCTGCTCCAGAAGAGATTCTGGAGCAGCTTCTCCTCTATGAGGCTACTGTGTAAAACAAAACTCAAGTTTGCAAATTTGTTCAGTGGCCATTTTTTCTAATAAAAAAAATGGATCACAGAACATACTGCACTAAATACTCCAAGTACTACATAAGAATACTGGTACTAGAATACAAAGAATAACCAGTAGTCGCCCTATTGTTCATTATCAGTTAAATGAGACAAGAAAAGGTTAGGAGTGGTTTATGGGCTGCATAGGGATTTGCCAAAATTTTACTTTAAGGGATGGGAAGAATTACTGTAGAATCATGCTAGATGTGCAAGTGACCTCCTGCCTTTGGAGATTCACATGATGAATGATCTCATCACCAGTGCAATGTGATTCAATCTTTAAAACACAATTCAATCTTTTCAGACTTTATATAACTATCTTTTACTAATGCATGCTGAAATTTAGGATGTAAAGAAAGGTTCAGATCCACAGATGTAAATAGTGCAGAAACTCAGCATGTTACTAGTGGTAACAAAATGCATAAAATTAAATTACACCCAGGAGAACTTACAATATTTCGA
Organism: Darwinula stevensoni; assembly: GCA_905338385.1. Lineage (NCBI taxonomy): Eukaryota > Metazoa > Arthropoda > Ostracoda > Podocopida > Darwinulidae > Darwinula > Darwinula stevensoni. Next base: position 24,036 of record CAJPEV010000816.1, on the reverse strand, counting down.
TTTTCATACACTCCTGTTCAAGAGTGTATGAAAATCATGGGGTGTCAAGGCATTAGCTGCTAAGCTAATTAGTGTGTGAAAATGTGGTCCACCAATCCTAGGAAAATTTATTGGCTATAGAGCATGGCAGACATATTTCATGCCTCCTTGACACATGCAACAGCTCTTTCTAAAGTCTATTCACATTCAAAAATGGGAAAAAACTTGATATCCTTAGAGTTTCATGATGCATGCATATCTTCTGACACCAACTCATGGGCTGAGTATCTTTTTTCTGCTGTTTTTGGGTTCTTCTCAAGGTCTTTCACACAAAAGCTTTGATGGGAGGCAGATAAATAATCTGGAATCAGACATTGTATGGCTCACTTTTATGAGGGATTGTTATAAAGAAACCCCAAAGTTGTTTGCTTGTAACCATGGAAGAGGCTTCCAAATGTAGCTGATATTTGACTGAGTGGTTGGTGGGGGGGCTACAAGGTTTTCTGCAAGTTTCCCATGCATGTGTATGGGGGGAGGGGGGGGGCTGGCATTGAATAGGAAAAGGTAAGCATTGGAAAATGTTGTGCACATGTTAAATGCAGTGGTCAGAATAGATGGCAACCATTTTTAACAGTTGTTGCCATGGAGGAGAATAAATTGTGGATGTTGTATTTCCTATGATTCTCCCATTCCTAACATTATATAATTTATAAATATTCTCTAATGTACACCTGTGCATATCTGACCATAGCTCCCCAGCCTCCTTTAATCCACATGCATAGGGAGCTAAGCAGGAAACCTTACAAAACCACCTAAAGAACCACCATCTTACTAAATAAATTTCAACTCCATTAGACTATACCTTAGATTGTACAACTCTCGAAAGTTTCAAGATTAGTAATGATCCTTGAAACATATGATTAAACAAAAAAAAACCAACAAATTTCCATAATCCAGTAAAGATCAATACTTTAATCAAATTGAGTTGCTCCTAAAATTATTCCCAGTTTCATTGCACCAAAGTGCCATTAGCAATCACAGGTGAAGAAAGTGGGTATAGCTGCAAATACTTACCAGCTTTATCCTTTCCTTCAGTGCCTCATCACTGTAGAACAGACTGGTTATATGCATTCGAAACTTCTTTTCACAAACCTTCATCTTTTAATATAATAACTCAAATATCTTTGGTGAATGTCAGTGCTTACAAGACTTTGTACTGTTAATATAATCTCTGGTTTTTTGATCACAACCGTGAAAGTATTGCACGTGTAGAGGAGGAAAATACTGACTCAAATCACAGCTTCATCTGAGGAGAAAAAAAAAAGAACCTAGTAAAATTACCCAACAAGAATATAATGTGCAAAGGATGAGGGAAGGCTGAGGGGAATGGAATATAATTTTGAACAGAAGTGTAAATGGAATTTCCAATAGTTTTTTACTTCTGATTTCAAAGTGTGAACATTAATCAGTGCCTGTGATGGATGGCAGTAAACCCTCACAATGGGAGACCAGGCTAAGTATCAAAGTCCATCAGAGCAGAAACCTCATATACAACATCAATATCTATTGCTGAAAAAGGTAGCTAACAACTGAACAGGGTTGCATGATTATTACATGAACTAAGTGCAACCTAAGTGGATAAGTCAGCAGCAGGTAATAGCATCACCTAATAAATGTGTCATGAACTGAGTAACACATCCCAACAATGAAGTCAACCTATAAGAAACACTGCCAGAGGATTCTGTACAATGAGAGCTGAAATGAGGAAGAGGGCACTGAGTGAAAATTTCAAAAAGGGCCACAACACTGTCTGAATGCCTTGGAGGGCTGAACCAGTGAAGGAGGAAAGGAGGGAGAAAGAGTGGGAACAAGGCAGAGCACCACGACCATCATGGCTGTGGCCACTGGCCTGGTGGGAATCATTTCCGCTCCACTCCACAGGAAAGCATGGAACCCCTAAGGGTATTCCATGGGGCTATGACATTGGAACATATCCCAAGGCTACTCATCACACACATGACACTATCATCCAGGTGGAGGAGTACACCATGGAGAGACTAATGGAGGAACATATTTGAAACAATGAGATGCAGTCCATGAGGAGTGGCTCGTGACTTCCTTCATCAAGAGCATTACAAGGAGTGGGTAGTGCATGACTCAGATCATCCACGGGCCAGCATGGTTCTTCACAATAGAGGAAGGGCAGATAATTATATGGGGACCTCAATTAGAATGCCCACAACCCCTGAGGCAATGGAAGGGCATAGCTAGGAGGGGAGAAAAGCAAGCAAGCATGCAACTAGCCAGCCAGCCAGTGAGGCAGAGAGGGAGGGAGGGAGAGAGAGAGAGGGGAGAGGTGGGGAGAAGGGAGAACAGAGAAGGGCAGGTGAGTGTGCCTGGGGGTGAACCATCCGCCTCTGCCAACTCCTTTGCAGCATAGGGGAGAGCCATACAGCTTTGCCAACTCCTTGCCTAACAGTTTTGTCTTAGAAGAAAATTACTACTACCCAGCTCTTTATATATTCTTATCCTCTTATACTTGCCCAATATGTACTGTATTCTTATACAGCACCAACAAAGGACTCTGCGGTGTAGGCATAAAAATGAGACCACCACAACTCAAGAAATGGGTGAAAATGATTGAGGCAAATTTCAATGAGGAGGCTCATCAGATGAATGGCAAGGATGAAGGGATGTATGATGTCTCACAGAAGCGACTTAGGAGGCTCATGATGCAGCCTATAAGCCCAGTCAAACAAAGGCATGCAGCATGAAAATGCTGTGTCATTTCCATTGAAACCCCTGTTCAAAGACTATTAGCAGTAGTGAAGTGAAAGGACACAAAGAAATGCTTCTTGTCAGAATGAAAACCTACACAGGACAGAAATGCTTCTTCACTATCACTTTCTCTCCTAGATGAACTAAAGATTTGCTCAAGGGCCAGAATCCTCATAAATTCTCCTGAATCAGAATGTATTAATGCAGGGGTGTCAAACTCAAATCAGTCGGTGGGCCACATTCCTTATCCTGCAGATGCCTGCAGGCCGCATCCATACTTTTTCACCAAAATTTGTGCTAACAATCCAAGTGGAAATTTCAAGAACAGACAGCGGGCTGAATCCAGCATGCATGTTTCACACCCCTGTATTAGTGCATAAGCATATATAAGTGAATGGCTGAACAAGGCATTTGAATGTAAGGGAAGAGGAAAGAAAAAAAAGACAAAGGTATAAAAAAAAAAGATGCAAAGAAAAAGGGGGCTGCATGATAGTGGAGTCATATTTACTCTCATGAGACAAGAGGAAAAACATTTCAAAAGCAGGGCTGAAATTCATCATGAACACATCCCTGTTTCATCTAGGGGACTATAAAACTACCCAAAATTATACAAACAGAGGAAGGTTGCCAGTAGGAAAGTGAGTTAATAGCAAGGAAGACAACATGAATCTTCTGTATCACCTAGATTGATAAGAGATAAGTGCTTGGATGCAGTAGTGAAGAGATTAGTTATCATAAACCAGAATACAAAGCATTATGCAAAGGATGTAAAGCAATGACATGAAATTTGCATGTGTTCTTTACTCTGCTATGTCCACTTCCTTGACATGACTTGGAGATGTTCTTTAAACTTGTGCCTTGTGCTGAAGGCAGTCTCAGAAAGAAGTAAACAATGCCCCAGAAGAGGACCATGGGGGGGTAGAGGTTGAATATATTAAAATAGTTAATTCAAACACTTACTAACCTTTTAATAAAGACTGATAGGTAACCTGGGAAATCAAACTGAGCCTTATTGCCATGTCCAATGATCAACTAACAATGGACATCTAAGAAAAAAAATTTCCAAGTCCCCCTCCCAAACAATTTCCACTCCATGTTTTCCATGCATATAGAATTAACTTTCAGAATAAAATCAGACAGTCATGCCTATGACAACTTATGAGGTCCAACCATCCAAAATTTCACTGGAAGCTGTCCACTTGTGTGGTTTCAATGCAACAAAGAGTTAAATAAGCAAAAGCAAGCAATATAAGAGAATGCTGCAACAATTGGCCAAATGATGTCATTTACATGGGTGAGTCAAATGAAAACAGAACAAAACATTCTTTTCTCCCTTGAAAGCTTCTGAACAAAATTCTTTCATGAGCCTTTTTCTTTGTCAGAATGTTCTCTCCTCACATGTGTGGCATTTTCCTTTTTCTTTCAAATTTCCCTCTAAAAAATTTTTTAAATGTCTTCATCAGGACTGGTTTGTGCCAAGGAAGAGATACAATCAGCTATCCCTTTCCTTGTAGCTGAGGGCAGAAATGGTAATAAAAATTACCTGATACTTAAAGCTATGTATGGTGACAACCGCATTGCAAGGAGCAACATCTAAAAGTAGGTGCAAAAGTTTCCATCTGGAACAACCAGTGTGAAGGGTCCTCTGCCCAGGCCAAGAGCAATGTGTAGCGTAGTAACACTGAAGGTCATAGCACGCATTTAAGAACTTGCGAAACAGAATTGACACATGACCAGAGATGAAATCACTGCCAACCTGGGTAGCCATGGCTCTATCCACCACATTGCTCAGAAGGTCCTTGGATTCAACAAAGTGTGTGTGAGATGAGTTCATTGCCTACCAACAAATGAGATGCAGAACTGATATCAAGTCATCATGCTTTTGCTGCTGAACCGCTTTGAGAGAAGATTATGCTTTCCCTGAACAAATTTTGATGGTAGATGAGATGTGGGTCCACTTTTACACACCAGAAGGTAAGTGCACCAACATAGAACACCAGCACAAGACCTACCTCCCCCGTCCCTCAGTTGTGAAAACTAATTTTTTCCTACAAAGGTAATGATACAATCAAGCCAAAAAGGGGTGAGCCATGGTAAAAATGCATGCTCTACAAAAAGCTTTAAACTAAATGTTTCATGCACACAGTTTGGGTTCAGCTGCACAGACTTTCTGAACAACCTTATACTTGTTTCATGCCTGATATTTTGCATGCTACACTTTACTGAAGCATCAGAACCCTATTTTTTTGGTCTTGGTATATAACACCATTAGTGAAATTGGAAGACTTAATCAAATTCTAGCTAGCAGTGGAAAAGACACTCCAATTACAATTACAATTTCATGGACTCAATAAGAACTATGTCTATCACCTTTTAAGTCATGCAGGGGATTATGAACAAATTAGATCCTCAACACTGCTGCCTATAGCAATACATGACAGAATTTATTGCTTGCCATGTTTAAATAGAATGCTGATTTGCTACATTTGTCACTATCAGGAATATTGGGAAATTCTTAAAACTGTCCTAATTTCGTACACTGCTCAAGAACAGAAGAAAAAAACATCCTCAAATCACCTGGTCACGAAGATTGGGAAGTAGATAAGGATGTAACCGTAATACCCCTTCCATCAATTCCTGAGAGAGAGGAATGAAACATTGCAAAGGACAAACTTTAAATATACAATTGTTAGTGAATTAAGTCATTTCAGACAAGATGAAGAACAGGGAAAACAATGACAACATTAACCCAGGGATCATGAATGATTTCTGGGTTCCCTGATCCCTTAGCTCTCAGACCTACATTAACCTTATGAATTTTCAAGAAATTAGAAACTGAAAGGCAAACTTCCAAACAATAACCATTTCTGTTCTGAATGTTTAAAAGTTCACATAAGTTAAAAGCAGAAATATCAGTTCAGATTTCCCAATTAATCAAGGTCAAGTTTCACTTCCAAAAATCAGCAAAATTAAACCATTACTTTCTTCTCATCTATACCTCCAGGGTACAAATGCACACTAAGACCAGGCAATTGTTGCATAATAAACCATATAACTCCTCATATGTTCACAATAAAGGAAATACAACTTTCATGAGTTGATTGCTTATTTTAAAGAATATGGAAGTATCAGCTTCATGAGAACTAAGCAGCTCTGAACAGCTGAGTCAACTTTGTTATAATGACCTACTTTTCATAAGGTGTAGGATTGGGGGTGTACTAGGTCTGCTTCTTCAACTGAAGATGGCCTTGAAATTAAAACTCTCCTTGTAACAGCAGAATATAACAAGAGCCAGAAGAAAGGAACCTGTCTTTTGGGAAGAGTATACTTAACTTGGAGGTGTAACAATACACAAGGATCATCACTCAAATTTCCATAAGTCTTGTATGAAATGCAATCCTGACAAGTTATTCCAAATTAAATATGAACATCATGGTGATTGTAAAATAATTAATTTCACAATCCCTTCAAGAATTTTTGCAGGTGCAAGCATAGTGCAACTCTTTTAAAACACTTAGGATCCACATTTAAAAATCAAGGCACTATCAAGTGCCTTGATTTTCAACTTCACTTAATAGTGCTTTGATTTTTAAATGTGGATCCTAAATATCTGCCTAATTTTAACATCATTACACTTCTGACTTAAATGTCACTGACAGTAGAGCAATAGGTTTACCTGATTTTCCATTCCAGGATTAGGAAGAAGATTGGGGGAATCCATGGGTGGAATCATGTAACCATCTTGTCCAAAGGGAAGAACAGGATCAACAATGACAGGCTCATGAAGAGAGCCAGGACCAGATGGATCCAAGCCATGGAGGCATGAATTTGGGGGTCCTTGATGGGAATGATGAGGATGTGATGAGTGAACATGATGCTGATTCAGATTGACACCAAAGTCCCCTCCATTCTTCACTTCTTGTTCTTCTGTTGGGCTCTGCTGCCCACTTCTTGCAGCTCTGCAATGTGGTCCATCACATGCATTATATTTAAAGAAGTGCAATCTGAATAAAGCATTCATAGCCTCCATCACTGCATATCAGCCCTGGCAACCTTATGTGCATCACTGCACTGCACATCAGGTTGCCAGGGCTGATGTGCAGTGATAGCAGGCCTCAGGCTCCCATCAGGGATATCAAACTTAGAAACCCTTTTCTCTACCAAATGTTCAGTTTACACTTGACATAGGCTCAGCTGAAAAGTAGAGTGAGATGATCACCAAATTGTACTGAAGTAATCCTTCATACAGGTACCAGAAGCCTTTCTTTTTACATGAGGCTGGTTTCAGCAAAGAACTGAATTTTGCCAGTGCATTTATTCATCTCATGGATAACTTGAAGCACAATAGCTTGGCAGGCAGCCTCAAAAGGCCTCTATTGGCAGTACATGATGGACTTTATCTTTCCAACTCACACCTAGCTCTGAATCATTTAGAATTCAAAGTCATTTTTAAGGATAGAGACCCTCTATATATGCACACGTGCAAAAGACCCATCTTTCCCTTTCCCTTTATAAGTCTTAGAGGAAAAAAATTATTTGCATTTGCATCAATGCATAAAACTTTTTAGAGGAATGCCTTAAAAAAGGACACCAGGCAATTACTTCATGGTCATGTGCACCCATTCAAAATAGCACAAGACAAGCCAGAGAAGAGTTAAATGCAGATAACGAACTCAATTCTAAATCAAGATGTTCAACTGTTGCAGATGGAGGATTCAAATGTAGTTTGACCAAATTCAACCCTTTTCAGAGCTGCTTGAATCCACACCAAAAATTCTTTAAATTAAATTAATTTTTTTTTTACGTTTTAAATCTGTTATCTGCTTCTGCATAATTCCTTTGGTATCACTCATGAAGTCAGACTTCATAAAACTGAATGGTCAAAAAATTCTCTACAAATACTGGATTACAGTGGCTAGTGGCCCTTTATATCTAGTGACCACCTCACCACCAGTACATGGGCAAATATAAGTTATTTAGATTTTAACAAAAAATCTTTGTTATATTACTTTTTAAAAAATGCACCAGCAGTCATTTGTCGGGTGAACCAGAACTTGTAATACTTTGTCATGGAAGTATCAAATGCTTAATCCACTAACGTCTTGCTTGCTCCCAACATTGGGAGACTTCTTATTTGGCAGTGCAGTACTCTTAACTTCTAAGGTAGAATAGAATAGCAGTACTGAGGATTCAGTGCCACAGAATTTTTGTAAAACCAACCCACTTCCTTTTGTCTAGGGATGGGAGTGAGTGGAAAGAAAGGACACCCGCACCTAGATGCCACCTGGGCCAGGTCAAACCCAAGAGGGTGGCAACCAAGGATGAGGTAATAGTCAAAAGACATCCAATATTAACCCTTTCACTGCTATCATCAAGTTGACTTGAGCACTGAAATGTGTATCTTCTTGTGCTTCTTACCCAGGATTTTTTAGGACAATCTGAACCAGTCCAGTTATACACTTACATAATTAGGTAAATGATGGAACATATTTTTTTTTATAAGTAGGGCCCATCATGTTCACTTCACCAGAAGTGAAAAATTCAGCATAGGGATGTGAGAAAAATAATAGTGAAAGGGTTAAGAGTCATTTTAACATTCCTTTTTTTTTTTTATGTCTCTGGTTCTTTTAACACCTTCAGTACAACTGCACACAATGACAGCTTTGGTTCCAAGACCAAGACAAAAATACAGCAGCATTCTGGTATTGTGGAAATATCAAATAGATCTCAAATATCAAAATAACTAAATATCATAAGCAAGACAGTCAAGAGAGATCCTTGTATGATGGATGAAAAAGTGGCTCTAAAGGGCTCCAAGCAAGAAATTAGAATGGTAAAGTTGCCATTTTCAGGACTGCATCAAAACTTGCAATATTTGCCCATCACTGGCAATATGGCAGCATATGTCAACAAAAATTTGAACTGACTGAAACCGTGCTTCTTCCTCAGAAGTCATGCCGTTCTGGATAATGCCATTCTGGCCAGGGTGTCCATTCTCCAAATCAGGTTTAGGCATGGGTGGAGGGGGTCCCATTTCCCCCTTTTCTGGTTCCATCTCACCAACGCCTCCTGCATTCTGCACAAGAAATTAATAACATTATAGAAAGCATACTTCATGTCTGAACTAGAGTTAATATACAATTTCTACTTTCTACACACCTTTCTAGTTTTCCTCAAGTAATACTCATTCCATAGAATGTCAACACATAACCACAGCAAAACTAATATTAAAACATTACACTGAGACTGCCATATTCATCAATTTTGTAAGGCACGATAAATTCAAATTCTTGGTTAATATTGCATGCACAACATGCCAATTTAAAAAAAAAGGGAAAATTGCCTGCTCATTGCAGAATAGACTGATGGCATTAACTAATAAAATCATTTGTCAGCTGAGATTCTAGGCCTAAATAACATTAACAAGACAATGACGCATAATAAACGGAGGAACATTGTCAATGATTAATACTGCATTAACAAAAATATGGCAATCTATCCTCAAGCAAAACAATTACAACAAATGCTATGACCTAAGGTCAATACATTTTAGTTCCAAGGAAGTTTTATCACCATTACTGTTATTAATAAAACCAAATAAGTGATATAGGCACTTTCCCTAAAAAGTGCATGAATGTTTCATACAACTTTAAACTTTTATAAATCACCAACAGATGAATGTACATTGATGTAGTTTGCAACAAACAAAAGCTTGATATTTCTAGTTTCATTACATGCATTTCAAATTTTCAAATAAATTGTTAAAACTATTTTTCAGCTTTTTGGAAGCAAAATGGTGCCTCCACAAGAGGTGAGTGTTGTGGTTTGCAGAGTTGAAGTCAGTCACACAGGTACAGCACCAAGTTTCAGAACTGTTTATGGCAAGGATCCTCCCAAGGTATTGGTATTATCATGTACAATCCTATGAACTATGTACTACCTGGCATGCTGACAATTACATACTATTGCTGAAACTACAAAAAACATGTAAAAATCTAAATATCAATGAACAGGTATAATGCAAAAACCTCCAACTGACCATGGCAAGGGAGCGCATGCGAGCCTCCAAATCCTTGACAGCAGGCGAAGAACCAAGGACGTAATTGACCATTTTGACTCCTAGATCAACTGTTTCTCCAGGGCCTCGGGGGGATAAAACTCCAGGTACTCCTTCAGAAAAATTCCCCCTTGCATGAGGATGAGCATTCCCTACCATCCCCATTCCTTGAACAACTCCATGGTCTACAATGTGGAAAGGCAAATGATTTTATTCATTGTTTGCAGTGAAACACTAAAGCAAGCATTAACACTAGGGACTACCAGAGCAGTCAATTTGAGCACTGTATTGATAGTAGTATCATTAATATTCTGTAACATTTTACTTTTTTTCCCAGATTTTATTTGGCATGTTCAAAACGTTGATAACAGATAGGAAAAATAAATACTGCAGAGGCCCTTAGTTGCCAAACAAGCAAAGGCCATTTAAAATCGGTGAGCAGTCAAAATGAATGTCCCGGTAGATCTAGTGTTAAGCACAATTGAATGGGAGGAATCTTCTTAGAGTTGCAGTCATATTTAACTAGATGCCTGTACAGAACAGAAAAGCAAGATAAGAGGTAATATGCACTCTGGATTGAAATTTGGACTCCACACCACTTTGTCCTTGCTTCTTTTACCTTCCACCTGTTACTTTCCTCTTGATTTCTCTAAATCTCTTCATTAAACAGTAAAAATATTAGCAACAATGTGTACTTCTGCTGCTTTTCCTCTAACCCATACCTATTGCTAACAGAATAATAATAAAAATTACTAATCAATATTAAGTTTAAAATTTCACACATATCTGGAAGAGCCATCACTATTACAGCACTCAGCATTACGATGTTGCTGCTGGAAATATGAAAGAACTATGCCACAGTGACCAGTTCTTTCTGAACAAACCTAACAGTTTCATCCTGTGCAGATTGTGGCACACTGAATGATTAAGATCACATCAAAGTCTGAAGTATACATAGAAATCAGTGGCACCAAGTTGCAAACCATCTCCAACATATTTTTCCACCACTCTTCTTTTCCTTCTGACCCACATATTAGAGAAGTACACATTTACAAATTTTGAAAAACAAGCTAAGAGTAGTCCCTCACAAAATTAACAATACATGAAGAAAACATCAAGTACTACTGCAAACATCATGTAATGCCAAGGTAATACAGGATTAGCTTGTCGTTGAGTTAGAAAAGCTTTCATGAAATGGGATTTCTGTTCAAATTAAAATTTACAAACCTTATCTGCAGGAGAGAACCTTGATGCAGAGTTCTTACAGGATGGTGGCAGGAGATTTGAATGGAAGGGTATGATGTTAGTTGACTTTTAAAAAAATTTACATTTTACAATCTCAAGTTAACTATGTTGCCCACAACACATAAAATCATTTCAAAGGCAAACTGCTATTTTGGAATAACCACAGTGATTAGCTTCCATGTAATTATTTGAGGGATTTGAAGGAAGAAATAATGCTAAAAAATAGGTCGAGATAATTGAAGCATGTGCATTTGCTGGAATGTGTTTATAATTTAAGAAGATTCAGAAAAAGCAGATCAACATCAGGCCAACAATAATTGCATGAGTTTCACTATGCACTTTACACTGGTACTGCCTCTGTGCTATCATAACTTATAATGAGGTAGATACAAATCACCAGAATACTTGTAAATACTAGTTTTTAGGTAACAGCCAAGTCAGCTGATGAATGTAATAACACCATGGATTCCCGCAACATGGCCATGTAAAAAATTGGGTTGCCCCTATGTTAGGCAAGTAACTCCACTAGATATTACATGGACTCCAACCCTTTGACATCATATTTTTTCACTGAAAATGTGCAATTTTTTAAGACTTCAATTTATTCTAAAGGGCCATGAAACAAAAATAATTGCCACACAATTCAAACCAAGCTCAATGTCTCTTTCACAATTTATAACATTTTGAATATATGTTTAATTGAAAGAAAGTGCCATCATGGCATATGCAGTCAAATGATGGCAAGGGGGTTAAGCTATAATATTTCTCAGCTCCATGAATTCATGCTCATGGAAGCAGGATTTCTCAAATTTGAAAATTCAGCAAGTTTGCTTCCCACAACACAGACAGTTAAAGTTCAAGGGCACCTTTCTTGATAAGAATATGTTCATGGGACAATTATTGCCCAGGAGTTGTCTAGGTTTCTTGCCATAGGGGTCTCTGGGGCCCTCAGGTCTGACATGGAAGGGTCCTCTGATAATTAAGGGGGTTACTTTCCAAGTGAAGCACAAGGGAATCATGAAGGATTCCCCAAAAGCAAAAGTCCAGCAATCCAAGTTTATTTGCTGACTTAACATAACCAAGCAGAATGATATTCAATCCAGCAGTCTTAGGTCTTCTGCCTGTGCTTTATTGGACCCTCAGGATGCATGGGCAGGAGGCCAGGGCAAGAAACCTAGTGCAACCCCTGTTACCTATTGCAAGATTGATTCAAATACATGTCTTGTCAATTTCACTGCTTTTCTTTTTACTAGTCCAGTAATTGAAAGAGCCTCAGAACAGGTACAGGCAGGTCAAGGAAAGGAAATTTATTCTAAAACTAGTCAGAATCAAGATGGAATATTGTTTGTGCTGTCATTTCATTCTCATTATTATTTTAAGAAAATCAGTATTTAAGTAAGCTCTCAGCAAACACTCCTAATAATTATGAGGCCAAATGCACCCCAATTCAAAATTAATCTGCTTATTTTCCTCCACTGCTTCATTTGATGTGCACACCATGGACTGAAATTTTTCCTTTAGCACCAGTACTCAGTACTTGGGAGATCTTCAAAAGGCACATCATCGTGCAGTCCAACGCCACATTTGAGAAAATTATTTCAGATTCGCCCTACATAAGTCTGTGATCTTACTACTACATCAAAGAACTTTTAGTACTCTAAAATACTGCGGCACAACTACTAGTACAAATAATACCCAAGTAAACAAGTACTTAGAGTCCTTAAGGTCAGTATGCTTTAATGTACTTTTTAAGTTCTGTAGTTTTCGCTCAAGGTCGGTCAATGCGTTCGGACGCCGGAAGACCATGATCATCTCCAACCAAGTATTTTAAGATCTCCAGTAGTTTTTAAAAATGACGCGAGAAATTCCGGATTGTAAATTTCTGGCAAAATGAAATGGCGATTTCAAGTAATTTTTTCCATGAACGTGAACTTCAGTTTCAAGGAAAGTTGCATCGGGTGGGGCGATTTTGCTGATTCATATTAGATTATCGAAGAGATAATGGATAGGACGCATCCTTATTTCAGATCAAACGAAACCTCTCCAAAATTATGCAATGACATTGTATTCGAAAATTTATAAAATCATGGGTAAACAAATCCAAATGCAGGCTCACTGTTCCTTTTTTTCTAATGTTTTAGAAATCCATTACTTCAACACGTTCAACATTACCTTCCCATTCCATCACTTCTGATACGTTTCCTCTCAGAGGCTCTAGTCAGATGGGATAAATTGAATTGAAAGAGGGCAGGGAGAACCAAGCGCGGGCTTCATGGCTCATTCTCCCCTTTCGCCCCTTGTGCATGGAACAAAGTTGAAGAGGGGCGCATGGAAATTCCGCTGTTTGTGGAAGAGAGAGGCAGAGGGCCAAGGGAAAGCAGAAGGCCACATGGCATTGAAGGGAGAAAGAGGGGGGAGGAGGGTGTGGAGAGCGGGGGGGAGGGGGAGAGAGAGAGAGAGAGAAGGGGGGGGGGAGGGGGAAAGGGAGGGAGAGGGAGAGGGAGAGAATGAGAGAGCGAGGGAGAGCGCCCTCCTGATCAGTGCAGTTAGCCTTGAGCGCGGCTGTTCCCCTCCGCTCCGGTCTAGAGTCCTTCACCGCGCCATACTTCTTCAGGTCATCCCCTTCTCCACGTACATTGCACACATCTACGAAAACACCTCCCTTGCGGGGTAGCAGTAGGAACAGGAGGCCCTTTCATGTTTGTCATAGCCGCCTTCATAACAACACGTGGTTCGTTCCCACAGGCGCCGAAGGGTTAACTGACCGATAGAAATGACCTCAGCTCTCCTGGGCGAGCCATGCCGGATTCTCGCTGGACATTGCCCCTGAGGAATAGAAATTCGAGAAAGAAAAGCATGGCTCACCCCATCTCATGCTGGAACTGTTTCTCAATGGGACATCTATGTCTAGACTCTCCTCAGCAGTCACAACGTCTACCTCTCTCTTCTCAAACAACACAACTAAGGAAGGGTCGGAATCTTCGGTGCCATTTGTACACGATAATCACACTATTTACATGCCCACCTCCAGTAAGAGGCGGCAAAAAGGCAGACCTGGAACATAAGAAAGAAATGATGACACAAAACGTCAAAGGGAATGTTCACAATACAGCAACAATTCACGAAATGTGGAGTGAAACTAAAGGAGCACTCCGCGCGGCGGGGTTTCTACTTGGCATGCGCACACCAGGTCACCAACACCAGGCCCTCTGTCTCGTCGCATTGGCCTTGGCCTTGAAAAAGCAAGACGAGCACGTACCACTGGGTTTCCAGGAGCAGAGAGCAGGGAAAAAAGGAAAGCTGGTCGGCGGAGCATATTTTCTAGAATGGCCTCGGATGGAGGGAACGAGAGAGGAGGGGGGAGGGGGGAGAGGGAAGAGGGGTGCCCAGGTGGAGCGCGGTAGTGGGGGAAAAGCGTCACTTCACTAGAGTTATAGGCCCGGCCCTGTACCATACCAAACTCGTGGCTTGGTCAGACTCCTCGCTCGGTCATGCCGAGGGGATGTTTTCCCCGCGGAAAAGCAGGCAGACATGAAAGAGAAGGGGGAGGGGGGGGGGGGAGATGGGAGAGGACGACAGCGTTCCCCCCCCCCCCCCCCCCNGGGGGGGGGGGGGGGGGGGGGGGGGGGGAGGGGAGAGGACGACAGCGTTCCCCCCCCCCCCATGCTTTCCACTCTCACTCTCAGCTGTCTCGAGGGCAAACCGGCAAAACATTGCCCTGTTGCTCTCCTCGAAACTGGTTGGATCCCCCCCCCCCCGTTTGCCCCTACTCCGCACTCTGCTCGACTAGTCCCTGTCTCTGGGCATGGTTGCCCAGCATCCTAATCTCCTCACTCTCCGAATCGGAATAATCGTGCATCACAATGCAGACGCAAGACGAGAGCATCACTGGAATCGATACGGTGCGAGCCATGCACATCAATCAATAAATATTTTTGTTATCTAGGCATAACAACGTACAACCCTACACAAGGGCATTTGAAGGCTTCTCTCCATTAAAACTACTAGACCAGTAAATGTCGGCAGTATAAGGCCCGTTCGCGTTCTTTTATTTCATTGAGACAATGGCCTTTACTGCGAAGCGGAATTTGATTTCAAACAAGCTGAGCGTAAGATGGCGCGCCAGTACTACGAAATCTCAAAACCGGTCTAAACTTAGCGACCAGTGGTCGTATTCTATTACCTTCATGAAGGTGATTTCCTTCTTAGCAAGGTGCTTAGCAGGTACTTGCCCCATTCAAATGTATGGCCGAGGTTGAGAAATTTGCTTTGAGTCTAAGATTTTAATAGAATACTGCCTCAGGGGCTGTATTCTGTGAAAATCTTAGACTTATTTATTAGAAAATCTTAAGACTAATTCATCCGCGGCCATGCATTTGAATGGGGAAAACACCACCTAAGCACCTTGCCAAGAACCACGCAGTGGCGCAACCAAGGCGTTCAGGGGGTCTGAACCCCCGCCAAACCCCTGCTCATGATGGCATCTACTTCTTTATCCCCCTCTCCCCCGAGGGTGGGGGACGCAGAAAGATATAAGCAAACGACCTCAAAGTGAGGCTGGATAGGCACAATGGTAGGAGGTGAAAGGTGAAGGTCACACAAATCACATGTAGGTACTCGCTTTAGTGAAGTGAACCTGTCAAGGAAGCGTCCAGCACATGTGACGCTACTGAATTTTTCCTGAAAACGGAAGGACGGCAATTCAAATGAAAAGCGTGAATCACGTATAGGTTAACGAATTTCCAGTTTCTTATCTGCGCAGTGAAATTTGGGCTGAATCCCGAAATTAACTTAATTCATTTTTAAGGTTTTTTTTTTCTGATACAAAATGTGCTTCCATCATTCTGAGTTTAAATTCCATTTCCACCATTCATAACATTTTTCTTAGTTTCATTTTCTTGTCGCGTCTTCGCGCCGTTTCGCGTTTTTGTTGGGTATGTCTCTTCTGATGATTTGATAACGTCTTCTTGCATTCGGAGACATTTGAAAGACAGGTCATGAGAACCTCGAACCCCCACAAACTTTAGGGCTGGTTGCACCACTGAAACCACGTTTAAGAAAATAATAAAATACGGTCCCAAGGTTGGTACCATGGCATACTTCTGGGCAAAAAGGCATATCTGACTGTTATTGCGCAAAGAGCTGTAAGACTTGCCATAAGGCAGGTCTTTACCCTGGTACAGTGGTGAGATAGTCAATGACTCTCCCATATTGTGATGACACATCTCAGACCACTCATGGCAAGAACACACATTAAACTAAATTTTCACAGAATATGATTAGTGAACGTAGAAAATGCATCCAGTCTCTTTCATCCAACTACCATGAGCAGAGCTACCAGCATGACTTGCATTGCAAGAAAGTGCAGGGTGTCCTGTTTCTTGGAATAGCAACTGATCACCATTTTTCAACAAATGCAGAGAATGAAGCATAGCAGAAACAGATGTCCTGGTATTGATCCTAGTGATATGAAGCTTCATCAGATAATATGCTTCTTGCATTACTGATCACAGGATTGTGCTACTTAGCCTAAGGGGAAATGTGAAGTCAAACAAATAGCATATTCATAAGTGCCAGAAGTAAATAAATGAAAAAAGAGTATGAAGCTATGAAGAAGCTGGGAGGTTATTTTGCTCATTGATCATGAATTTTATATCAAGCGAAAGGAAATTTTGCAAAATACAAAATACATGGCCAGAGAGAATGACAAGGTGAGCATATCCTTATCAGAGTGATGGATGCACTTCAACCCAAAAAATTTAATCTTTTGCCACAGAGATAAGGAGATATCAGTCCAAAAGGTAATCATTGACATCATAGTCTTCAATCCCATGTATGTCCATCAACCACCCATATGCAGTCATAAAGTGGTTTTTAAGAACCTGAACATCAGTAAATCAACTAGAAAGAGATCAGGCCTATATAAAAGAGAAAAGAATACATATCTACTATCTGTCCCATATCCTCCTGCATCCTCTGTCCAGATTTCTGAATATTCTTTTTTTTTAATTAGTCAATATTTATGGAATTGACCAAAAAGAACAAAAAAAAGCATACAAACCAATAGCAATGAATTCACAGAAACCATTCAAGGAAGTGCTACCAATATTTTCCTAAAATACCATGCAGAGAAAAATGCTCAGGATTCAAGAGGATATGCTCCAACATACCTAGAAGACCAAACATTAGGCCCATCTGACCAAGTCATCTCCCTGCTGAAGAATAACAATAGCAAGAATCCAGGTCCATCTCTAGGTGATTCTGATTAATGAGGATATAGAGCCATGATCTGAGCAGCCACCATTACCAGGTTTAACTTACTGGCCACCTTCCATCCATGCCCACTTTATTTTTGACAACATGCAAAAATTTTCATCTTCCATATTAAATAAAGCCAACCATATTGAGAATTATTTTTCAGTCCTACAATGGCTCTGATGTGTATAATGCACTTGCAATTTAATTTCAGTCCCTTTTCTTTTGGAATCTGTAATTACTACCTCATTATAGACTTATAATGTATATGGGGGACTCAAGTCATAAGACAGAATCTCATTCATTAATTTCAGTGAATTTTGGGTACAGTTGCTTTTTATTAAAATTAAAAATCTTTTTTGACTATCATTTAGCAGGATAAAGTTCCTGCACTCTTTCTTCACCTTGGATTGTTGTTCTCAAACATTCCACAGCATTGGTTTATATTAATTATCTTGGAAGAGTCTTCCCCACTACAAATGCAAAATCATTTCTCGCAAGTGTAAGGAATGTTGTTTCATGCTGAGTTTAGCCTTTCCTGTTCACTCTGAATGAAGTCATCCATTAGTCTTTAAATGCTTGGATGAATTTGTCCATTCTCTTAGCATCATTCAAATTATGCATGAATCATTGAACACCTTAAAACATATAAAGGAGTTGTTTTTTATAATCCCATATCTATGCAAGCCATATGCAAATCTTGCAAATATGTTACTTTTGTTGCACCAGCTTTGACATTAGAATGCAAAGGGCATAACAAATAGATGTAGCCATGTCATTTTAAAATTAATTTGGCACAGTCAATAGTTTGTAAGATAATTATCTAAATACATCTTTGCTGTATTAACAATTACAAAAATTAAGTCAATCTTCTTGGGGAACAATTCCTCTCCCTCATGAGGAGAGA
The DNA here is from genome assembly GCA_905338385.1 of Darwinula stevensoni. Lineage (NCBI taxonomy): Eukaryota > Metazoa > Arthropoda > Ostracoda > Podocopida > Darwinulidae > Darwinula > Darwinula stevensoni. The sequence goes on along the minus strand of CAJPEV010000816.1, from coordinate 5,815 downwards.
AATGAAGGGTGTGCTAGAATTTTGGTGGGAGTGTATTGATGTCTTGATGGTTGAGTTGTGTGCAAGATACACATTGCTCATTAAATGTCAATAATCAGATACTATATCAATAGGACTTCACCTCCAGATATTCCTTTTTTCCAATCTACAATTATATGAATATGTTTGGTCATATAGGTCTCTTTGATACATAAAGTAAAATAATGATTTATGGAAGAATGGATGGACAGACATTTTCAAGAATGAGTCAATCTTAGGTTGAAGGATGCTGCCTGAGTAGCAGAAGAGTAGTAAGGGTTCAAGGAACACTTTCAAGAAAGTGCCACTGTTGCAGCTTGGCACCTTGCACCCTCTCCCCAGGATCGAGATCCAATACTGGTAGTTATGTATGTACAGGAATAACAGGCTTGAGGCTGAATGGCCAGGGCTAATTTTCAAAATTCTCACCTTCACTGGATACAGCTTCCCTTCTTTATATAAAATTAACTTTTTTTAAAATCAACATATGCTAATAAACATACCATCATGTCCAAATATGCAAGATTTTACTATAGCATCATAGCCAGGTCATGCATAATTCCATCTTCTTTATACTTGAGAGAAATTACCCAAGGAGCAAGCCTCTACCATGGGTCATCAGTATGCAGAGGTGTACTAACATGAATGCCAGTCAACAGCCACAGAGACAGGGACATGAGTCAACAGAACAGACCAATACCTACTACTACCTGGACACTTTGAGGGTGATTCCTTCAGTCGCCTGGGTCACACAGGCCCTAATCAAACCTTGCCCTGCATGATCAGGCCTTGGGCTCCAAACAGATTATGCTTACGACTTAAGTAAGATATTCAGGGCCTTGGTGTAACACTAGCGTTACACTAGTCATAACTCTAGCTCATGTGACTACGATGAGGTCTAGAGTCATATACTATCCCCTCTCATGATTTGGCTTCACCGCTGTTACTATGCAAAGTTACACACAATAGGCCTATATATATATGCGAGTCGTGTAAACAAGGATAGGTCCTCAGTCAGTCAGTCACTGGATGCGTTTTCACGGCATCGAGAGGGTTATCTGATATCAAGAAATGGGCACGACAGTCCGAGATAGATAAGCGCAAGCAAGCAGCAGAGCATGCGGTCTACAAGAAAAGCCGCCATGATCTCAACAAACAGTAGGCGGTGGCGCTTGCGCTTTGCAGTGCTGTCCGATCCCTTCCAATAGCATAGGTCTCGTTATTCTCCGTCGCAGATTCAGAAACTTTTCAAAGCAACCATTACGGGATCATTCAGTCTAAGAACTTATGAATAGAAGGATAAGATGTTATTTTCATGTGAGAGGGAGATAGAACGTCAGACCATATTAATTACAATTCTCTGTTCCCCGCCACGATTTTCATTGCCTAGCGCCAATGCGACACCTACAGTATCCCGACGCTAGCAACGTGATGTTTAGAAATGTCGGTAGATTTCGCATCTCGTCAAGGGGAGTTCGTACAAAGTTCAAGGAAGGTTCCAAACCTTTCGGCAAGCCATAGTCTGTAGATGTGGGTATCATACAGTGAGTGACAAATGTCTAGAGTCATAGGATTACAGCGTACAGATTATTTCCTGCCTGTTTGGCTGATAGACTTTCCTGCCTACGATACGATGCAGTTATCCCAAAATTATTTTAATCACAAAATATTATCCAAATGACCCACCCATATTAACTTATTGAGACACCCTGCTTAAATATTCTTTGGAATTCAGTCAGTATATAAGTCATTTTGGGTCACTATGGGTCACTTTAGTCAACTTCGGCAATTCTTGGATAATTTGGCTCCGTCAGGTCAATTTGAGTCACTCCGAAACACTCCGATTTTACTATTTTTAAGATATAACAATAACCTATCTAACAATATCCCATCAAGTAGGCATATGTGGGTGCCGAGAGATGCTACTTCTTGGGGATTCTAAAGAGGTCAGGACAAAGGAGCAGAAGTCAGAGGTTGGCTGTGTTCCTTGCATGATATCCCTTCATTGTTGAGGGAGCTACTGACCTGAAGTGTCTGACAGGAAAGTTTCTCTTATGAGACGTGCGAACCGCTTTCGCTCGGAACCTCTGAATGGCTCTATCCTGAACGTTTGTCGCGGAGCACTTTCTCTGGTCACTTAGCTGAATACGGCGGAGATGATAATCTCTCCTAAAAAGTTACTGAGAAAATCAGAACTAGGAATTTCTGGCAAAAGTATTTTAGGATACCTGGACTCTTTTTGAAAATCGTATCGACAACTTCCGGGAAATTTGGTAACTTTATAACCCAATTCAATTATGATCATGTCAACTGAATTATTGTTGCAGAAACTTGAACTAGCTCCCGATGCTTTATGCATCAGGAGCTTTTGTGGGGTCAGAAACAGTGAAGTTTTTTGTCCCATTGTTCCCAGTTCTCTTCGTCGTCAATTTGTCGCATCAACCAAGAAAATATCCCTCGTGGCCTAATATTTTTGACACGGATCCTCGAGGGAAATTCCTTGCTGAGATCTGCTAGTTATAAACTGCTTTAAACTGACAAGTTAAATAGCATTCGTGGTATTTCCCCGAAAATCGCAATTTGACCCACAGTGTTTGTGTCACAGTGAAAGCCCAGCTTTATTCACTCGAGACCGAAACCTTCAGCATTGGAAATGGCGATTGTGAGTTTCTCGCGCATTATGTTTCGGTTTTTATAAGTCGGTAGGACCAATTGATTGAAACAGGTGTGAGCCTGGGGAAGCATGTCCAGGCTCTCCCTTTGAGCCGAGATCTTGAAGGTCATCTCAGAGATTCCTCCGACCGGGATCCGGTCACTCCCGGTCGTGAAGAGAAGGAACTTCTTCTGCAAGTCCGTCGACAGCGATAGGAGGATCTCCCAAAAGTCCCTGCGGTCAAACATCCCTTCGTGAGATTTTCTTTAGTTTTCTTTTGCTGAAAAGCGGGATAGGGAATTTTTCCTACAAGATGTCGGGGTCGCTGGAGGTGAATCCGTCATACTCGACGACCTTCTTCAATTCCGATAGATCACAGTTTGGAGAACCACAAACGAGCATTTCCACCTCTTCGGGTCGCAACATCTAAAAGCACATGGACACATTAACGCTAATTCCATTCCGCTTGGACAAAGTCAAAGAAGGACGTACGATAAGTGCATTGGAGGCACAGACACTGTGAAATCCGAGGTAGAAGGCCCGAAACTGTTCGTAAATGCCTGAATTTAGAACGAAGTCCAGGTACAGCTTCACGAACTCTTCCCTGTTCTCATTTGTGACAGGTAGCTGATCCCCTGATTCCTTCAGGTTATACGTCTTCACCTTTCCGAATTCTTCCACAGATACCTTTTTCAACAATCCAGGCACTGAGTTGATATTTCCTTCCCCTACTAGAACGAATCCGAACCCCCTCATTCCTTTCATTTTAACTCACCTGAAAGCACATGCAAAAATCCTCTTCCACGTCCCCTTCATGCACTAGGAGATCTTTGAGAGACGAAGCCACCTCCTGGAAGGAAAGATATTTGCAGCTGAAAAATGTTTCCGCGAGTAGTAATAGAAAACGACGACATGCAAGGAAGCTCACAGGCATGATCTCGGCCAAATCGATTGTTGAGGGTTCCCGCGCCAGTCCTACGGGGACATATTCGAAATTGGGGACCACAGGAGGGCTAAGGAGCTTCCGGTAGCAGACGTGAGGGAAATGGAGGTCCAGTATGATCGAGTTGTACACAGCTAATCCCATGAGGACTCCTGCGTAGGGGGTCATTAATTATAGAATTCCATGAATTCTTGCTGCAGCGAAACGAAGTCGGTCCATGAAGAAAAACTGAAAAGGACTCACCTATCAAGTTGTATTCCCGGAGATTCCCACTCTGGCTCAGGCTGAACCAATAGCACCTGGATCTTGAGTGATATACGAACATCCCGTAGTCCGGCTGGAGCAAGTCACAAAAAAAGTATAATTCCAGAATTAAATCCAAGCCCATGGAATCCAAGTCGATCCAAGCCGATGGAGGAAAAGGAAGAGCGTACTTGAAAAACCTGGCGAATGAGGAGTTGAAACCATTCTTTGGTGAGTCCTCCCATGTCCAACCCGGGTTCTCCCTCGAATGTCACCTTCAACTTCTTCTTCAGGTCCCGCTGTCTCCTTCCAATCTAGTGAGATGGAGCTTCATCGTCATGCAATTCGCACAGACCAGTGAGAGCATTTATGAGCGATTCGCAGACCTCTCTCAGAGAATCGGGGACGAGGTGAGCCCTGCGAACGCTGATATTGAGGAAGAATACCTCGATGTCCGGGATTTGATGACGCGATACTTTGGCAACTAAAGAACGCCTTGCAGTGAGGATCATCTGCTGCTCTGAATCCTGTACGTGAATAAAAACTCAATTATCAGCGGATATGTTTTCTCTTTGTTCGGTCGACACCCGATCGACTGACTTTGGTGAGGATATAGCGCTTTGCGACAATGGAGAGGATGAAGGGATACTGGCAGAATGAGAACCTATCAGGGCGTTCAGGGGCCTGCCAGGACATGTATTCATCCATCAAGTCCAAGTGATCCAGGGCTGAATTGTAGAAGTCCGTGTAGTGAATCAATGGTAGTGACCTTGTGTTGTTTGCAACATCTGGTGGACAAAAAATGTTTTACTTTTATTTTTTGATTCGGCCTTTCCTAGATCCTCAGGAACACAATCCTCAGTGTTCAGAACCCTCATCCCTGCCACGCGATCGAACTCAAGCGGATGTGAAAGGACTTCGAGATGACGTGAGCAGTCGCATTGGCTCCAGGAGGTGTTTATGTAGAGAGCGACCGATCAGATCACGCATCTGTGCTGACGTCACTCCAACCTTCCGAGAAATACGATGGGAGAGGAAGAGCCGAAAAGAACTCACTGAGCAGTGCGAGGACCCTGGTCGCAGTGGGGACCCACCATTTAGACTTGCTCATCGGAGGCAAGGACATGTCTGCTGGGGGGAATCGACGGACTGTTATGAACTGCAGGAGATGCTGGACCAAGGCACTGAAGCGTTTGATCTCCAAACTGTGAAGTTGAGATAAGTAGGAATATTGTAAGCAGATTGATGCTTACTCGTTCCAGAATCGAATGGAATAGGAGGGGAAGACGGTACGTTTTGAACCAGCCGACGAGGAGCTGGTGATCAGAGGAAGGAAGAGCAGTGACGTGCCGTAAGAGGTGAGCGAATACTGTGTACGAGGATTGCACGGCGAACATGGGCGCTTGTAGGAGCACGAACAGCGCCCGCACGTACTCAATCCCTTGCAGGCTGCACCAAGATTAATCATGCTAAATTGACAAAAGCTATATTTTGTGTGTGAAGAGTAACAGGCTATGGATTAATTTTTTTTTAGTCCTGTCGTTCTACTCATTGGCACACAAGAGGCACATTGGGGCAACGAATCGAACCGGCAAAAGGTTGGTGTGCAATTAATTGCGAGAAGCAATTATTCGCGAATCGTTCGGGCAAAACTGGGTCACGTCCTGCAGTTTCCTTTTTAACTGGTCGTTCCCATAACGATAGAGAAAAATGGCAGATATTAAGATAACATCGGCTTGTTACTTTTTCTTTCTCTTCTTTCCTTTCTTTTCATTTCTTCTTTTCGTTTCGTTCGTCCGCATTGCCATGGCAACCTTTTGTGCGGGTGATAACAGCATAGATCTCAACGTTACTGCATCATGAGAACCGATGAACAATTATATTGGGTTGGAAAGAAAGTCTTGCAACACTGCGCAAATTTGTCAAAATTTTATAACTTTATTGAAATGCAATTTCAG